>JAQBSW010008930.1:0-31425 GCA_029291075.1 Eudiplozoon nipponicum
AACAGTATTTAAATGCAGAGGTTGTTCCTTTTTTAGAAAATAAAGATTTATGGCGAAACGAGGCTATTTCATTTCACCTTGAAGGTCGTTTTCTGCAGAACATGTATACTTGCACTAACACGGTGCGATGAGGAGATGTTGGCATTCATGTACAATATTACTTGAAAAGCATAGCTCATTAGTTCACCAACAGCGCATAGGCAGTGGGGAAATCCATAAGTATTTTTAGGGTTCGAAAGTAAAGTTTCCTTCTTGGATGTTCGTTAGGTGTAAACTCGTTACCTATCTAGGCGTAGCATACCATCTTTTTGTGGATAGGGCAGAAAATTTTTTTTCGTGCAGATGATTTGACTGGTTATTAAGATTCGCTCTGTACATTCTGGTTGTGCGTATTGTGCGGCGTTCGTACAGCGTCTGTTTCTTTGTCAAACCCGTGGTAGTTCCCTTCTTGGCGGCACATTGTTCTTGGCTGTGACAGTCTTCCTCTTGGTGTACATGATTTCATCTCGGATGAAATTTGCTAACATTGCATTGTGAGCTTAAAGTCTAAAACAGCTTTTTTGACAGGTTCTTAAATTTCTCTAGGGTTTACAACTTTTATAAAAAATAACGGTAGATCATCTACATATCTTATACATAGCCGACTTAGATAGTTTTTTTCTAGTTAATACATGTTTAACTCCAGTAGGAGTGTTAATATACAACTTTTCATGGCAACACGATGTATAAGGCAGTGCATATCAAACAGCAAGAGAATTTAATGAATGTTAAATTTTTTAAACCAATGCAATTATGTATTTGATTGGCCGTGAATAAACGGAAGCAACACGTATGTTATTCAAGTAAAAAAATCATCCATAAAAACGTCGTCAAATTTAGCATTAGCAACGGAATAGGCAACATAAAAATCCGATTTAAAAAAACGGCCAAGAAACAGATGTTCCGACAAGCAAGTATAGACTTCGATTTTGGAAAGCAACAAAAATTGTACAGTTTTCACAAAATACGCATACTCGGGTAATGCCGAACAAAACTAAACAAACAAGCAAAGACACCTGTACGAGAAACTAATGTGCACAAATTCCTAAAAAAGGTATGCAAAGCGTAGATAGGAAACTAGCTGACACTAAGTGAATGACCAGATTCTTGAAAACTATAAAACAAGTAACATAAACTGAAACATTAAATTACTCAATTACCTGCGCATTGCTTGCAACAAATCCTGCTTTATTCCATCACTAATTTTATTCTCGATACTTCGGCACTTACTTTCGAATGTCTTTTCTACAAGTCTACCTATCACAGCTTGCCTAAAATTCTTGTAACGAGCAGACCTGTGAGAATAGGCTTATATAATTAAACGAAAATTAGTTAAAAGTAAGGTGACAAGAACCATTTTAAAATTAAGGCCAGATCTTAATATAAAAACCACTATATATATATATATATATGTATATTAAGAGCAGCGTATATATATATACATATATATATATATGTATTATATATATGTATATATGTATATATATATATATATATGTATATAAACTTGTCAGTATGAACTAAGCATTCCTTAATATAGAAAAGTCATTTCATCTAATATACCTGTTTCATTATTAATGTAACCTCTTTACCTGTTGTTCAGAATTTGCTGCGGACAGGGCTGAAACACGGGCATGCATATTTTTGAGTATATTGCTCTAACCAAAGTGCGGCAGGGTGGCTCAGCGGTTTGAGCAATAGATTCAAAAGCAGACCTGCCCAGTGTCGAGACCTGTCCTCGGAAGAGTACGTGAAGAGCTCCCAATGATTGCCTTTTATACATTATACAATGCTTAGTTTATACTAAAAAATGTATGTACATAATGGGATTGGTGTTTCTAACAAGATAGAACCTTGATTTAAATAATTTTCATCACTGCTCGCGCAACCTATATTCGTTTAATTACTTTTCAGTTTGATATTTGATAGTTTTCGGATAAACAGACAATCGAATGTGGTACCGAGCTATATTACATCAGTTGGTGGTGGCTATACATAAATAAACAAATAAATAACACAATAAAAAAAAAAAATAAATATCGTTAAAGCTCTTATGGTAGGATTATATATAGTTATATATATATAGAAGTTATATATATATATATATGTTATATATATATATATACATATATATATATATATATATATATATATATATATATATATTTATTTTCAGCAATGAACTAAACATAGCACAAGTTAGCAAATGCAATTCTTCAAGTTAAGTGACTTCTAGAAATGCTGAGACCCCGGCCCAAATTTGGGTACCTTTTCTTCTGAGTTCTGAAATTCATCGATTTAACCATCGATGCCACGCTGTACATGAAAACTTCATTTATATACCAGCATATGTTTTTTGGCCAGCCTTTACTTCTGATGAATAGATTAGGTATAGGTTTCGACCTAAAGTTGCAATCTGCCATTCCAGACATATCGTTATAAAACATACACCAACTTACTTGATGAAATTATAATGAATTGAAGTTTGATGGCTGCATTTTATTATATGTATGCTTCTAGTCTAATCTAAGGATTTAATATATATACACATACTAACATACATACGTCATACATGCATAAATGCATATATACGCACATAGATACATGCAAACATACATACGAACTTACTTACATACTGACACACATGTATACATACATTAATTCATAAATATATGCATATATAAATATTAACTAATCGAAGCTCTGTTTGCTGTTTTTCATTGCAGGTGCCAAGATCTGAATGCACCTGGTGATCTGATTTGATGTAAACCGGATTTTTCTGAAATCTATATCGACAGAATTGTCAACATTGACGTGCATTTGCCTTCTGCATTCAATTTTTCCAATGGATACTGAACTATTAATTCTCTGCATTCCCCTTTGGATTGAAAGTGGAGTTGATTGAAAAATTACGATGGATCTATATAGCTTTACTAACGTGACATCGGAGTTAGGATATAATTGAGTTCCTGTGTGGTGCTTGTTTAACGATTTATTTGCGGTCGTGTTTGTGATCCAATCGCATCAATATCTAATAAAGGTGAACTGCACACTTATTATCAAATGAATGTGTAAAGTACTTTCTAGTTTTACGTGTATAATTTGTGAATAATGATCTCTCTGTTAAAGTGCGCATTGCTCAGTCATTGTAAATCCATAATAGGGATCAGTGACCTCCTGCAAAATCCTTATTCAGAAATATCATGATCAAGAAATACGACAACTCCAAAAAAAGCACAGAAATTATTTTGTTTGTTTTGTGGAATTTTACTGGATCAGTCGATAAAGTAGAAAGTTATGCTGCAGTCCAACTCAACCTCGAAATCAATTTCTGGTACCGTTATTAAATCTGGTAAGTCCGGTAATAATTGTACTCTATTTTAATGCTGGATTTTATGAAAACTTTGTTTATCAAATTTGATTGATTCCTATCATTTTTTCGCCATACTGTTGACGACATGGCTAAGATTGCGAATTGCAACTTCCATTTTTTACGTAGGAAGCTTCGAGTTTCGCTAAGGTTTAAAGTTAACCATATGGTTTATGAGAATTCTGTTGTATTTTATGTCGAACTAATGTGCTATTATTATATAACTATTACGCATTTAAGCATTTTTTTGAATTGTGTATCTTTTTCTATCGGTGTCACCGAAGCTTCGAAATATGTTAATATAACTATCAATGTGGGGATGTTTTCATCTTAAAGTAAATGATTTAAAAATTAGAACTGTTCATTAATCTGTTAAGTCGGTTTATGAAGGAAATGTCTGTTAGACTGGGCTGCTATTGCAACAGCATTCCTGAAAGACGAATTTATTTCATTTTCAATGACAATAAAATCTCGATTTTAATAAGCATTGCTTGTCTTATGTCATCGAAGGCTGAACAAAATAGTTATTCTGGTGGGCTTGGACACAATAATGACTATATTACAGGTGCGTAGGTGGCATGTCATTTAAACAAAGATTATTTGAATTTGAAGTTCTCTTTTTTTATGCATTTTTAAAATTGTTGCTCTCAAATTTTCTATGCTCAATACCACATGTGATTTTGGACTACATTGTGTTTACGCTTACAGATTGATTTATATGCATTTGGGCCTTACTTAATTATTGACCTCGTGGGCGAGCGTTTTACTCCAACTCAGCTTTGTTATACAAAGCAATTTAAAACCGTTGATTTTATTTCGCCTCCAACTATGCATCACGCTAAGTGTACATAAAATTAATCAGAGTTTTGTGTATAACAAATAAGATGTATGTCATTTGCATTTTTGCCTTAATATATCGTGTGGCCAATCATGCCTACACTGCAATTTTACTAACACTTGGTTGAGTTTGTATCAAGACAATGGCTGAATTTGTAGTCATTTTTAATTACCCTAACCGCACTGTTAACAGGTATGTAAACGTTAGTTGAAAATATTTTGACACGTATTTTTACTTGTCTTTTAAAAGACAGTAATTCCATTCTGTAACCATGTATGTTAACTCTTTAATTCAAGTTTGCGAGCTTGAAGTAAACACCAATCCCATTTAATTTAACTAGTCGTCGAACAACGTAGCACAGCTACCTTTTTAATCAAGGTTGCGAACTTGATATAAACACCTGACCCATTATGTACATACATTTGTCAGTATAAACTAAGTATTGTATAGTGTGGAAAAGGCAATTCATCCATATCATACAATACTTAGTTTATACTGACAAATGTATGTTCATAATGGGTCAGGTGTTTATATCAATTTCGCAACCTTGATTAAAAATTAATTGTTATCACCGCCTGCGCAACCAATATATTACAGTTAAATACTGTTTTTTGCGAAGAACTAATATATATGCAAGTATGTATTAGGTTTTGCGAACCTAGTAACAAATTAGTTCAGTTGTGACCAGATGGATAAACCAAAGGCAGCATGAACGGAAAGTATAATCTCATGCACATTCGTTTCGTGCTTACTGGCGACTCATCAGTAGGAGCCGGTATTACGCCCTTTAACCACTATATATTTGGTACCATCCTATTATTCCACATTATTCGACCAAATATATAGTGGTTAAAGGGCGTAATACCGGCTCCTACTGATGAGTCGCCAGTAAGCACGAAACGAATGTGCATGAGATTATACTTTCCGTTCATGCTGTCTTTGGTTTATCCATCTGGTCACAACTGAACTAATTTGTTACTAGGTTCGCAACACCTAATACATACTTGCGCAACCAATGTTCGTTTAATATAAAAACTACCGTCAGTCACATGACGGTAGTTTTACTAGGTTGTTCGACGACTACTTAAATAAAATGGGATTGGTTTTTATTTCGAGCTAGCAACCTTGATTCGAAGAACTGTTACCACCACCCGCGCAATCAATTATTGTTTAATTGTATTATGTGTAGATATGTATATGGCGAAAGCTACAAACAGCTAATGTTCGTGAATGCATAGAAATTGGGCCGCCGACATTTCCAGTCACGTACAATCTATGCGAGACTGCTAGAGGTGAGAGCAGCATATCTAAATTTGATTCCCATATCTATTCAATGCGGTTTGATCCTCGCTAGACAATTTGATGTCGTACTCTGATGATGATCATGGAAAATCAACATGCGTCACTGCGTGCAAGTTGCAGTAGTTTTGCTACGTTGTTCGACGACTGGTTAAATACAACGGGATTGGTGTTAACTTCAAGCTCGCAAACCTGATTTAAAGAATTGTTACCACCACCTGCACAATCAATTATTGTTTAATTGTATTGTGTATATATATGTATGTGGCGAATGCTAAAAACAGCTGATGTTCATGAATGCATAGACATTGTGCCGCCGACATTTCCAGTCACGTAAAAGGTATGCAAGACTGCTAGAAGTGAGAGCTGCATATCTAACTTTGATTTCTATATATATTCAATGCGATTTGATCCTCGATAGTCAGTTTGCCGTTGTACTCTGATGATGATCATGGAAGATTGAAACGCGTCACTGCGTGCGACTGGCGGTAGTTTTGCTACGTTGTTCGACGACTGGTTAAATACAATGGGATTGGTGTTTACTTTAAGCTAGCAAACTTGATTTAAAGAATTGTTACCACCACACGCGCTATCATTCTGTAAATGAATGTTATCTGTTACATCTATGGATATATTTGTGAAGTTACAAGGAGATGTTTGTTGAGAAACTATTTTACTTTTCTGTTTAACTTCGTCTTCGAGTGAGTAAAAATTGCTTATTCGATTTTTTTCTGATTTATAAATATTTGTTATTAACGTTTACGAACAATGTGGCTATACATTTCATTACCGTGTATTTCGTTCAGAACCTTCATTGGTCATAGCATCTAAAACGTGTTTAGAGACTTTATGCAGTGTTATGTTTGATCTTCTAGAACACTACGGTATGAATCTATAAAAACCACTGATAACACATTGGAGGCTGTTGACCAGCACTTGACGGGCCTGCTTTTGCTAACGGGAGGAGGATTGAAGGCATTGACTGGCGCTTCTGAACCTGAAGTTGTGTGCAGATCGTGCTTGACGGCACTGAGTGACGTGTCATCCAAGAAAGGGGAAACCTAATCTAAATCAACGATTACTAAAAGAATTGAGTGACAGCGTGTGTTTTTAGCTTACTCGTAACTTCGAATTATAAGAAAGTTATTGCATTTGCTTGTACGTCGGAAAGACCGTGGTTTCAGAATTATTCAATTTTAATATTCATGAAGACGACTGTTGCGTATGAAATACTGACCGAAGGTTTATCACGTGCTACGACTAAAAAAGTATTTATGGTGCTTTTCCGATTAAAAAAATTAAAAAGAGTCAAATAAAAGTACGATTTATTAAAAATGTTTTCTAGCATGAACGGCAAATGAACATAGTTCAGAAAGCAGAGCAATGATAATATATGCAAATTCAGGGGAAAAGATTTGGAGGGAGAAATTTGTCCAATTATTTATACGTATGAAATTCGATCAAATTGAAGCTCAGAATCCGTACTCTCCTATTTTTTTATTTGTTAACAAATTTGGTTGAAAATACTTTACACGCAATATCATACAAAATTTTGCTAACTTGATGTATCCCACTTTTCCTCGCTCCTGAGCAATTTAATAATCGCTTCAACGCGGCTACTATTTGGAATAAAATTTTAATCTATTAGCTTGACATTTCATCATTGTTAGACTTTACTAGGCATACCAACTATCACATAGCAAACGATGTTTTGGAGGAAATAATGTTTTGTGCGAAATGATCTTGCAAGTACCTGATCCTTGTTTTTTCGAATCAATTATTGTTAAATTGTATTGCCTATATATGTGTGTGTGTATGTGGCGAAAGCTGCAAACAGTTAATGTTCGTGACTGCATAGAAATTGTGCAACCGACATTTCCAGTCAAGTTTAATATATGCTAGACTGATAGAAGTGAGAGCCGCATATCTAAATTTGATTTCCATATATATTCAATGCGGTTTGATTCTCGATAGTCAGTTTGCCGTCGTACTGTGAAGATGATCATGGAAGGTCGAAACGCGTCAGTGCATTGCAGCTGGCGGTAGTTTTGTTATGTTGTTCGACGACTGGTTAAATACAATGGGATTGGTGTTTACTCCAAGCTCGCAAACTTGATTTAAAGAATTGTTACCACCACCCGCGCAATCAATTATTGTTAAAAAGGTTGTTTAGTTGATTGATTGTATTTTATTTCGGAATATTTCGTTACCCATTTCTGAGTGCCTTTTTATCTGCCAACCGTCCATAATAACCTGGCCATTTTGTACCAAACAAGTTTTTTGCATCCACTGTCTTCAGTTTTAATCCTGAGATTAGAAGAGTGTGGATGAAAAAACCTTGTTGGTTACAACAAGGGCCAGGTAATTATTCTATTCCATATCGGGTAACATGTTTCGTTTAAACAATTCATAACACCAATCATTGACTATTTATATAACGAGCGAATCTTTCGTATAAACAGCTTCATTTTACTTATCATTGATTAATCGCATCACAATAACTGACGTTTCGCCAGATTGGCATGCGTCGCGTTTTTGCGTATAGACACCTACACAGGAAATCAGTTTTTTTGCTCTATGAATCTTTTTATTGTGCTGAATTAAGCTAAATCTAAATTTAATTAAACACTCATTGATTACTTATGCGAGGGTAAAATATATTTGAGTCTAATTTGTGGTTTTGAAGTTAAGAGTAATATCAAGCTGTAATTAAATGTCAACAACTGAATGTAGTTTTTTCTATAATGTACCAGCTGGTTAAATAATGCTTAGGATTTGAATTTATTTCAGCCTCTGTATTCAGTAAGTATGCCAAAGTTGTCTATACAACTCACACGGCTAAACAAAAGTAAAATCATATATCGGTTATGAGGTAGATTTAAATTTCCTCCCGACCGTTGTGTTCTTTTTTGTAAAGGGAAAATTTGTTAAGTTTATACTAGCATCAATCGTTAATGCACATAATGTACTTTCATTTAAAACGGACCAGTCAATTTGGCATGCATCTATAATTTAATCAATAAGTCATTCATACAAGCAGAGCACATCTGTATATTAAGAATTGCATATCTAATAATAAATTAGTTCAAATATGAACAAAAAGATAAACCGAAGTCAGCATGACCGGAAAGTATAATCTCATGTGCACATTCGTATCGTGCTTACTGTCGAATATCCAGTACAAGCCTGTAAAGCTCTCTATACCCAATGTACATTGATGTGAGGAATGTGGGACAATTGGACGGTACAATCTCCGATACAGTTGTGTATACCTGCGTTAGTGCAGCTAACGTCGTATAAAGACTTCGATAATACGACACTACATATCAGTTATATACTGAGCCTGTAAAAGGTACCAACACTATGGTTGCTGAGTCGGTGCCTGATTACGAAACTATGGTTGCCGAGTCTGTACATGGTGCCAACACAAAAGATTTCAAGATATTCTAAATTTCACGGTAATTGTGACATTATTCAACTGAATATATAATTTATATATTGTTTGTTGCAGCGACATGATATATAGGAAATTTTATTTTAGGAGTTGCGTACCTGGTAACAAAATATTTCAAATCTGACCAGAAGGATAAACTATATTCAACAAGAACATATGGTATAATCTAATGTACATATGCGTTTTGTGTTAACTGTCAACTCTTAAGTAGAAGCCGGTACCACGCCATATACGCACTATATATTTGACCAAGAAATGTGGGACAATAGGACGGTTTAATGTTCTTTACTAATGTGCGTACAAACAATAATGGTTTTCTTCATGTAAAGTCTTCGACAGTGTGACTTGAAAGCTAGCTCACTATATATAATTTATACCGAGCCCGTAAAGTGTACCAACACTATGACTGCTGTGTCAGTATTGAATACCAACACATTGGTTGCCAGATAGGTACATGGTACAAACCAAATAGATTTAAAAATATGCCACATTTTACCAGGAAAACACTTGGTCCATCACATTTATTTTATTTGCGATTATGAAAATCCCCAGTCTAATGCACTGTCTTTTCTTAAGGTATTGCTGTTGCGACGGAAAGATGGCAGTCTAAAAAGAAAAAAATATGCAGAAAGCAGACATTAACTTGACAGTACATCCATAGCCACAGCGCTACCTTAATTACTCAAAAAAGAAGTTTGATACGCAATTTTTCCGACAAAATTAAAAATTCTGCTCTGAAGAATTTTATTGCTAAAGACTCGCGGTGCTCAGAATAACTTTATTTGAAAACGGATATTAGAAAATTTCGTTGAAGCAAATAGGAAAAAAATTAAGGCAGCTGTACCCAACAAAAAATAATATATGTCTGTGCACCTTTTAATGGGGACGCAGCATAGGAAATATTTACTCGAAGAATTAAAGAAACAGTGACTTCTCGGATACTTTATACACAATTAATTTTTATTTATGCTGCAATGCGCCTGCTAAATTTAAATACAAATGATAAGTTCCTCGCAATAGAACAGTCCAAATTGTTAATTTATACACATGTCATGGCTGCTGAATGCGTCATGTAGGCCGGACTAGCTGATTACTAATGATGAGAATTCAAGAACAATTTAAACTACGAACAGCCGGCATAGGGAAAAACGTTTCCTCAATAGCTACATACGCTGGTTTTAAATATCACACCTGAAATCTTGCGGATTTCCAAGTGTTCTTCAAAGCTAATAATGAAAATTATTATGCGTAGCTAAGGCTGTTGCATGATACATTCTTGATCTTCACCTATTAAAAAAAAGAATTTCGTGCATATCTAAACTAACATTTGTTGCGCCGGCGGTGAGAACAATTGTTGATATCAAGGTCGCGATCTTGGTGTTATCACCAGTCCCATTCTGTACACAAATTTGTCTGTATAACATAAAAAAATTTATAATGAAATATTAGAGTGGTTATTTGTAATTTAGGTCTACAGAGTTGTCTTATAGGCTTCACCTAAAAGAAAGACTAACCGAGAAACATTGGTTAGTACATAGCGGAAAATTATGTGTAGCGTGTTGTAGGATGACTCGGTGTTTGGAGCAACAGATTCCGAAGCAGTCAAGCAATGCTTCAAAAACTGTCCGCGGAAAATTCTGGAAAGTTCGTAATGAGTTCTCGATAAGGATGAAACCGGTCTACTGGATGAATTTCCTTTTCTAAGTTATAAAATGCTTAGCTTATACTGAAAATGTATATGCATTATAGAACTGGTGTTCACATCGAAATCGCAACATTGATACGTATTTTGAATATAAACTGATATTTGATGTGTGTTTATGTTTACGCGCGTTTCCAGCATGTACGTTCTCTGTGTATTATACATGCTTAATCTATATTTCTCCTCTTTGCCTTAAAAGTGTGACTATATATGTAGTACAGGATTTGAAGGTCGAGTGGAGTTCTGGTGAAAAGGAAATGATCTTTCTTGACTGTGCTGTACATATCTGCTTTATAATAAATGTGTATATTCACAAATGGTTCATTTTTCAATTAAAATTACAAATACATAATAACTTCTGAACTAAAAATTATGCATAATACTTTTAGACTTCCATTTGCATGAAGATTGCCACCACCACCCTCGCAATCAATTATTGTTTAAAATATAAGTTGGTATTTAACTAAACGAGTTTCCATTAAAGTCGCCTGTTCTGTTGGGTATGGTAGGTATTCTATGCCTCTGAACATAACAAAATAAGAAAGTTATCAATGCCGCGTTTTGCGTACGCGGGTAATAGCTGTACACGGGCAGTTACACAAAGATCCGATTTCCAATTGAAGTAAAAATGAGTCAACCCGATCAAAGACAAAACAAAATTGGAAATAGTGACAAATCGGATCTTTGTGTTACTGCCCGTGTACAGCTATTACCCGCGTACGCAAAACGCGGCATTGATAACCTGAATGCTTACACACCGCAAAATATTGAGTTCAAAATAAGAAAGTGTTTTATAAATTTTAGTGATCGATATATTCTGTTGCACCACATGTTATAAGTTCGTCAGCTTTCAGCCAACTCGTCCTTATAGTATGAAATCTAAACTGTAGCTTAATTTCCCGCAGCTGTCTGAGCAGTTCATCTAATTTAGTATATAAATGAGTTTCCTTGATTTCCATGATGAAACAAAAATATCCAAGGTAAGGCGTTTTTACTTGAACTTTGTATTCCGCTAACGCTGCTGTATTCTAGTCAACGTTTTTGTACCTAATACTTCGGCTTTCTGTTTCAAAAGCCAATTTCAAAGGTTCGTTTGGAACAATTTTTTTAGACAATTTATAACACATGAAAAAATTTCATTTATTCTTATTGATAAATATAATAACCTTTACTTACGTTTTTGCCAGATAAATATGCGTCATATGTTTGTTTTTCTACATACGACGTATTCAGATAAATATAAATACATGCACGTGGACATTCATCTAAGTGAAGCTACAGTGATTACCTGCCATATCCACTTTGTACGTGTCTGACTATTTGTTTTATTCTCATGCTTATAAGTGGCTTTACTGGTTTGTGAGGTGCAAATTGTACCGATAAACTATTTCGAAATTCATGTCAGAATAATTTGTTTTAGTTTATACTGGCATATGTAAGTAATTAATTGGTCAGGTGCTTATTGTTCGTTTAACTGTCTAATAAGTTTACCCGTTGAAAAGGATCATAGCAATATAGAAGGAAAGTCTATATCTAAAATGAAAATTCAATAGTTAGGTTTTTAATTAATATATACAGTAATATAAGAAAAATTAAACGGTACAATTTGAAGCATAATGATACGACTGATCATTAAGTTTTTTTATTAATAGCAAACTGATATGATCAAACATTAGTTAATATTAATACCATATTCTTCATATTTTAGTGAAGTTAGTTTCAGTTTTTGAAGCATGCAATCTGCGCTTCCTACCATTGGTAATTTTTGAGTTCCAATTTTTCCACCGCCGTTTTTTATTTCAATGGATTCTCTAACGAATTTTTTCTATCTATTTGACAACATATCAGTTTGCTTCGGTAACCATCCCAGTTTCACTGTATAGCATGCAAGGTTCTATCTATTAACTTGTCTATATTTATATGCAGATTGATGTTCCCATCTTTTAATCTTAATTGATAACACGGTTTTAACAACATACATCAGGTTTCAATTCTTGTATGGTGCTTGATACACTGCTTATGAATAAAAGAGCTAAATATTATAACAGATAGATATTGTTTTTCGTGGAGAACTAGTGAATTTATGCGGGCGTGCATTAGGTGTTGCGCACCTAGTAAAATTAGTTTACATATGACCAGAATGCTAAACCAAAGGCAGCATGAACGGAACTTATAATCTCGTGGACATTCATTTATTGCTTACTGACGACTCTTCAGTTTGAGCCAGTATTTCGCCCGTTACCCACTGTAAATTTGTGTGACGAGTGTTGGAAAATAGGACGGTACAATCTTCTATACGAATATATAAGCCTACAATAGTGAAGCAAACTTCATATAATGTTTCCGACAATTTTATTTCAAAGCTGTATATAATATATGTACCAACGCTATGGCTATTTTATCAGTACCTGATACCAACATTATGGTTGCCTAAAAGTTACATCGTACCAAAACTAAGTTTGCCGAGTCTGTAAATTGTACCAACACAATGGATTTCTACGTATGCTAAAGTTCACCAAAATTGACAATTACAATTATTTCTGAACAACTGCTAATCAAGCAAATTCATAAACTTTGGCCTTTACGGTCTTGGTATATATATATTGTATATAGTGAATTGGCTTTGAATTGGCATTGTCGAAGACTTTATATGAAGTTAGCTTCACTACTGTAGGTTTTTAACATTCGTATAGGAGATTGTAGCGTCATATTTTCCAACATTCCTTACCCAAACATATAGTGGGTTGCGGTCTTGATATAAACACCTGACCCATTAATTACTTACATATGTCAGTATAAACTAAGAATTGTATAGTGTAGAAAAAGGCAATTCATCCATTCGTATATCCGCAGCAATTCTGGCCAGTACTTGATGAGTTCCCAATAAGGACGAAACCGGTCTACTGGATGAATTGCCTTTTCTACACTATACAATTCTTAGTTTATACTGACATGTGTAAGTAATTAATGGGTCAGGTGTTTATATCAAGACCGCAACCTTGATTATAATAATTGTTATCACCACCCGCGCAACCAATGTTCGTTTAATTATATAGTGGGTTAACGGCCTAATACTGGCTGCTACTGATGAGTCGCCAGTAAGCACGAAACGAATGTGCACGAGATTATACGTTCCGTTATGCTGTCTTCAGTTTATCCTTCTGGTCATATTTGAACTAATTTGCTACTAGGTGCGCGACACCTAATACACAATGGCACACATTCATTAGTCCTCCACCTCAAACAGTATCTAACTGGTATAATATGTAGCCGTTATATTTGTAAGCAATGTATCCAGTAAATTGCAAGAACTGAAACTTGATATATGTTGGTGAAACTGTTCTCCCAATTAATTAAGGTAAAAAAGAGGAAAATTAAACTGCATGTAAATATTGACAAGTAAATAGATCGAAACGCGCATGTCATACAGTGATACTGGAATGGTTGCCGATGCATATGGATATGTGGTAGAGACAGATAGACAAAATTGGTTAGAGAATCCATTGATATTAATCATAGGCTGGCATAAGTTATTAAACAACGATGGAAAGATAATTTAACGCAAAACGCCTAATACACAATAGCTAAATATTATCTTTTATGTTTGGAGATTTCGGGCCTCGAGCAAGTAAATATTTTAAAATTGTTCGTATATTTTACAGTGATACTACTGACGTGCATTCCTGCTTAGTTTGGAGTCGGGTATTACCATGACACTACGATCCTCTTTCATCATTTCAAGTTTAACTTATTTAACCTTGTTTAAATTTAATTATGCTATTCATTATCGTTATTTCTAGTAATTTAACAGGATAACGATTTCACTGTTTTTTTGTCTTAGGCTATACCATTCCTTCTCCCTATGTATTATGTAAATTTACTTAAGGCTTCTAATTGGTATTTCTTATAAGGTACCAATTTTTATCCTGTACAGATGATTCGACATTAAATTAAGAAAGGCAAGCGAGTAAGTATTCTTCCTATAAACATTTTAATAAAACTGTTGATCATTTCTTATTAATTTTACGCAAAGAAACGGTATTTCACCAACTGACTCATTTTCTATCCTGAATTCAAGTTCGCTCAACTGTTTAGTTAAGTTCACTTTGATTCTGAAATTTGCTTGTTCTGGCCATTTGATAGCACTCGTAGGTCTGTAAAATCTTCATTCCTTTACATTTCCAGGTGCGCAGAGTGTGTTTGGCATTAGTTGATGGGTTCTAACTTGTCCCGTCACTCTGAAGATGTTCAACAGTTGCTTGTCTGAAAATGACGTTGGCGCCATATTTTCCGAATTTTTAAAAAAAATTAGAGACTTCATTTCTAGTCCAATCTTCAGGGTTGACACAATACTCAAAGGTATAAAACAACTTGTGGAAACGAGTTATAAGCTTGGAAACGCCGAAAAGCATTTGATCATCATGGATGTGTTCTTCAGTTCAGATCTAGATATGGGTTATTTAAATCAAGTTTATGAACGTGAGATAAACAAAAATCCCGTTATAGTTGAGCGGTCGCATTACATAAAAGAACTACCGCTAGTCAGACGTTCTGACGCATTTGTAACTTCGATGGTCGTCATTAGAGCACAACAGCAAACTGACTTACGTGGATCAAACCGCAATTCATGTATAAGTTATGGATAATGCGATATGCGAATCACGCATCTAATAGCCTCGTGCCCATTAAATTTAAATGAAAATATCAGCTGCACAATTTTTATTCAAACAAACATTGGTTACGCAATTATTATAATCAAGGTTGCAGTCTTGATATAAACACCTGACCCATTAATTACTTACATATGTCCGTATAAACTAAGAATTGTAGTGTAGAAAAGGCAATTCATCCAGTAGACCGGTTTTGTCCTTATTGGGAACTCATCAAGTACTGGCCAGAATTTGCCGCGGACAGGATACGAACCTGGGCACGTCTGCTTCGGAATCTGGTGCTCTAACCCCTGAGCTATCCTGCCGCACACTACACTGCACACAATTTTCAGTTATATACTAACTAATGTAACTTGGTTAGTCTATTTTTCCTTTAGGTGGAGCTCATATGACATCCATTTAGACCAAAAGTTCCAACTAACCATCCACAATCTGTCATTACTGAACAGACACCACACTACATGGGGAAGTGGTATTGAAATGAAAATTTATATAATTAATTTATATAATTATAATTAATTGGTTACGCAAGACAGAAAGCATTTCTTATAGTGAAGTTTACGATTTTGATAAAAACACCTGACCCATTAAGTAAATACATTTTCCAGTATAAAATAAGAATTGTATAGTATAAGTCTTTATTGAGAACTTATTACGAGCTGGCCAGAATTTTCCGCGGAAAGGGCTCGAACGTGGGCACGCCTGCTTCGGAATCTGGTGCTTTAACCACTGAGCCACTCTGCCGAAAATTAGCTTTCTGCAGCTTTCCGAGCATGTACATAAGTTATTCAGTTAAACAGGAATTGGTTTCACTAATCACACAACCATTGACAGTTTAATTTTTCTACTTATAAATTATTGGAATTTTTATAATTGTGGCTCTATTTTTACTTCGAGTAAATATCTAAAAAAACGTGTCCATTAATATGGTCTTGAAGAACATAATTCTTTCAAAATCGTGTACATTCACAACAATCGCAATAGCCTTTTTGAAATGTCATAAAATTATTATACTCCTATCGAAATGCTTTATTTTTGTGTACATAATTCTGATGAATAGACAGTTATAATCTATATCATTATTACGCGTATTTTTATTTATTAATTATTTTATTCATAAATAAAATATTAAATAGTCTATCTTTTAACAGTAATTACAAAAGCCGACTGTGCTATGTCTAGCTGCCTAACCATACCTACGTAGAATGAGAGTTAATTTGACAAGGTCCCCGCACTTCGTCTCCCTTTCACACAGTGTTGCGCAACATGTACAATTGTATACTGTCCAGAATTTGCCGTGGATAGGGCTCGAACCTGGGCACGTCGAGCCCTGTTAGCGGCAAATTCTGGGCAGTAAGTGATGATTTACCTATAAGGATGAAACCGGTTTACTGGATAAATTGCCTTTTCGACACCATACAATGCTTGGTTTATACTGACAAATATATGTAAATAATGGATCAGCTGTGTATATTAAGATCGCAACTTTGATTAAAGTAATTATCATCACGACGTGAACTTGTCGTTCAACTAAATTACCATTTATTAAGCTAAGAGTAGGCTTAAACTTCAGCGCATTTAATGTTTATAAATTGTAAAAAATTAGAAAACAAGGTCTCGCTCGTACGGTTATAAATTAATAATTGATACATGTCGCTTTACCAAAACTGGAACGAGGTTTCTGAGAATATTACTGAACTGAGTGCACAGTCCTTATCGTCACGCAATTGGCTTCCACACTCTGGAATCACGGAATTTTCTTAAGCTGAGAAATGGGTAGTCTGTATTATCAGTATCTCATTAGCTGAAGCTTCTTTGCTGTGTGACTTTTCATAAACGGCTGAACTTGTGCGGCACGCTCTAAGATGTCTACTACAATCAGTGCCAGAAGGCTGAATCAACGTTTCTTTGTCACTGTATCTGCATATGCTCTCATCTATTACAGTAAGTACGACAGCAAGGACACTTTCCAATGTAATATGTAGAGCAAGAAGTTAGGATATAGAATGGGTTGTAGTTGACATGAATGCTCAGTTCGAGCGCTTTAGCGACGAAGATATGCATCCGGGTGGCAGATACACTTAAAGCTCGATGCACAAAGATAATGGTGAACAACTGTTGGGTAGTTGCGCAAAGCATAGTTTATACCTGAGTAGCTCATACTTAAGATTTATTTTAAGACTCTGCGCTACATGGCGTCCTTTATTCCTTGGACAACCATGAACTTAAATTGATCATGTAGCATTTATTTATGGATTGTGTGGTTGTATCCAAAATTATCGATCGTTTTGTAACACGTAAGTTAATTTTGGTCATGCACTTATCAGTTGCAAATTTTCAATAAAAATTTCTGAAAAGGTAGCTAAGAATAAACCTAAAATATGTGTAAGCCAACTCGAACAACGGTCTTCACCACAAAAGTGGAAGATTTTATAAAATTGACGTTAGCTGGTCTTGGTGGAGAAGATTAAAGCATTAAGTAGGGTTTCTGAGATGTAGGTGTGGATTCTGTAATCTAAGAACCTAATTCCTATTTGCTCGGCTTATATTAATACTCGTAGAAGTATTAGTATCTGAGCTCAACAAAGTCTGATAATTTATCCTAAATCTTTTATAAACAGAATGGTTGATGAGATGGAAGAGACTTTCCCATCAGTTAACATTCATTGTTTATTCCAACTTATTTGCGAATATAAACAGTAATTTTTTTAGACACTTATTTAATAAATGAAGAAATATATTGTCTTGATAGGTGGGATGAACATTTCAAAGATAAATTTTCTTGGAGACATGCATCAGTCCCTGTATCAACAATATGGAAAATTAATTTCGAAAAACCATCAGAGTTAGAAATACAGAATATATTTTTATTTATTAAATGTCGCAACTCTGCATGTCACAATGATTTGCTTCCGATTTTACTAAATTATGTTCTCGACAAAATTTTTGCGTTGTCGACTATTATTTTTCCGACCGGTTGTTTGGATTGAGTTGACCATAATTCCTTTTCAAGGAGGAAATTCGTAAATCGTGCACTAGCCTTCACTTCACTCGTATCTTGGTGTCTGGCATCGACGATCTTACGCCGTTTCAGCGCTTAGCGTGAATCAAAAACTAGAGGCCAAGAAGCCGGATTTCGATCTTGAAGAAGTTGTTTGGATAATAATTTTACCTTAAGGAAAATACTTAAGAACGACATGTGTATTTCTGTCACAAAATAGACTTTTTTTATATTTTAAGGGTGAATTTGATTTAGTGAATCGCAATGTTTTATTCGATATTCTATTGGCAAGTGATATTCCTTCTACATTAAAAAATATTATGTGCACTTACAAACTTCGAAGCAGATGTGCCAAGGTTCGAGCCTTGTCCGCGAAAAATTGTGGACAGCACTTAAAGATTTACCAATAAAGACGAAATCGGTCTACTGGAAGGATTTTGCTTTGCTGCATTATTTAGAGCTTATTTGTTTTATAATGATAGATTGCGATGGCTATTTGAATCTTCAGGTCTAAAGAGTTGCAACACAGATCAGTTGAAGGAAAGGCTAACCAAAAATATGTTATTAAACAATTGAAAATTGTGCGTAGTTTGCAGCAGGATGGCCTAGTGAATAGAATCCCAGACTCCGAAGCAAAGTTGCCTGTGTTCGAGACCCGTCCACGGAATTTTGAGATAGTACTTTAAGAGATCGTTCTAAAGACGAAACCGGTCTACTCGATGAATTATCTTTGCTATCTGACGGCAGACACATCTCGATAGACTAGCGGGTCCTATACAACCCAGCTTGATTGTAGTTCGCTTTAGCTATTTATGAAATGTCAAAATCTGCCAACAGTGTTTCTTACACTAAACTAGTCCAGACCGATAGAATAAGATTCTACTAGACAAACGAATTTAAGGCATAAAAAATGGTGACCAAATCAGCGCAGTTGATGGAACATTGTTTTTGTCGAGCAATTAGCACTTGTTGGAAGACCAAAGTACGTCTACGTATGTCAGCGTTACTTATTCGAATGCATGCAAGCGTCGAAAGGGCCATGTCCACTGGCGTTAAATCAAACTGCGTACTAATGTATTTAACGCACGATCTTTAAGACAGAGTGAAATACTCGCGCTTCTCCTCAGATGCCAAAATTTGGAGAAAGTTATTCTACGTTTCGCGATTCTCATACTCACTTCGTCAATTATTTTGCCTGAATTATTGATAAAGCTGCCAAGGTATGTAAAAATGTCAATAATATGCAGTGGAAAATTTATATAATAACCTAATTTTGGTTAGCCTTTCCTTCAAATGAACCTATTTTACATCACTTTAGACCTGAAGTTTCAAATAGCCTCCAAAATATGTCATTATAAAACAATTACCATATTACCTGGCGAAGTGGTGTTAGACTGATGATTTTTACATTTCAATAGTAATTGGTTGCGCGGGCTTTAATAACATTTTTTAACTGAAGTTTGCGACTTTGATTTAAACTCCAATCGCAGTATATATACAGGTGTGTATATCCTGATCGAAACTTTGATTTAATTAATATATACATATGGCGGTATAAACTAAGCATTGCATAATGTAGAAAAGGTAATTAATCCAGTAAACCGGTAGCGTTCATATTGGGAACTCATCATTTACTGGCCAGAATTTGTCGCGGACATTGCTGGAACCTGGGCATGCCTGCTTTGGAGTATGGAGCTCTAACTTCTATGTTAATCATCTGAGCAGAGGGGCGACAGACTATCGAGAATAAATTTACTATAGATATCAAGATTATGCGAAGACAGATATGAAGCCCATGCCTCTAGTAATCCTATGCAATTTGAAATTGGCTGTAATTTTTTAATGATGAAAATAATAGACCGAAAGGGGTCAGTACGTGCAACTGAGTTCTATTTTTCAATGCTTTGCCCCTGATCCAATTAAGGATGATTTTATCTATCTTACGTTTGCAAACTTTTTTGAAGTAGTCAGTTTAACCTTTAGCAAAACTTCTAAATTCTTGAAATTCGTAAACACAACAATTTCGTTCGTCAAAATTTCTAGAACCTTTCAGGGATTTGCTCTTCAGGAATATTGTCACCCACGACAGGAAGCAAAAATTAATGAATTTGCTTCAGTTTCATCTTTTAATCTGTTTAAACCACAATACTGAATACTGTTGTACATATAGCTGCTAAATTGATCATGTCAATGTACATATCTAGGCAGCCCCTTTATAAGAATGATTATCTCTTTCTCTCTCTCATATATATATATATATATATATATATATAGGTATAGTTGTAGTATATATGTATTTAGGCATGCTTACTTAATTAACCATGGCTATTTTACGTTTATTAGAATTTCCACACGTTTTTACTTAGATTATGTACATTTTAATGAGTGGGTTTATGCATTACAAGGATGTTTTTTTCTATTTACTGTAGGGAATCGTGGTAACGTGCTAAAGCTAATTAACACGTGAACATTTTTTAAAACCGCAATTGATATATGGAGCCTATAATTGCTAATTTAAAAACCACAGGAAATAGAAGCTGCAATTAATAATGCATTTTAGCATATTTCGTTTCTTTATTTATACTTAAAATATCATCGTATTTCTAAGTGTTTAAGAATAAATTCTCTGTTTGAATTAAATGCTGCTAGTAAATGTCTTAAATATGACCTATACTTGAATTTTATGAGAAATTTATTTTTAAATTAGTAAAACATATAAATAAATTTATACGAGAGAAAACAAAAATCAGGTATCATTTAGTCTCTCAATCTGAGAATCATAACTTATAGGAGAAGTAATGTATAATGCACTGAATATGAATTTAACAAGATGAAATTGAGACACATCATTAAATAAAATTAAAATTTGTTAACATACTTGAAATTTCATATTTACCTAATTTTTTTGTGGTTATCACATAATTGTTGTTTGATGCAAATATTTCATATTCCATTGTTGGTATCCGTCCTCGGTCCACAATTCATCAACATCCCTAGGAACAAATAAATAACCATTTAAACAATAATTGATTTCGCGGGTGGTGGTAACAATTCTTTAAATCAAGTTTGCGAGCTGGAAGTAAACACCAATCCCATTGTATTTAACCAGTCGTCGAACAACCTAAAAAACTACCGCCAGCCGCAACGCACTGACGCGTTTCGACCTTCCATAATCATCATCAGAGTACGACGGCAAACTGACTATCGAGGATCAAACTGCATTGACTGCCTAGATTCATAACAACCGGCTTCGTTTAATTAAATAGGCACACGCCACGTATGTGCGTATGCGCTTTTATGTACAACTGATAAAATTAAATAATTAATACATGTGTACATAAATGTAATTGAAGCAGCAGTTAAAAGATGCTAATTTACCATTCGTGCGCACCATTTGAAATGCTACAGTACAAGGATGATCTCAATAGATAAAGAGGGATAGAATAGATATTTGAGTAAGATAAAAGTCCCTTAATAAGTGATCAACTCACTAAGACCCCAAAATTACTAGATACAACGAGAGAACAGCTAAAGGATGAAATTTAGATGTATTTTATCATGTATGTAATTGATTAACCAGTACTACGTTTAAAAGCTCACTACTAAACCAAATTTAATACAACATCCCTAATCATTTACCCGAGCTCGCCTCAGATTCTATAGTCTTGCAGCATAAATGCAGTTCTATATTCTCTTCTTGCCATGATTGAGCGCGTGGTTTCACTAAGATACATGAGATTTAAGTCGTGCAAGGGATTTAATAAACTTTTGACCTTTCTAAGAATTTAATTTTCTCAGTAAAGTAATAATGAAATATACAACAGAATAGCACAAACCCAACTATTGGGCCACAAGGTCATGTAAAATTAATAATCAATAATAAGATTTTTAATAAGAAATCGGATTCGGTGCATAGCGACACGTTAGTACAAAGAGAAAAGGTTATGCACAAATTGTATGATTTTGTGAAAGTGCATGAACCGGACAACCCATTAAGAATTATTGTCAATGTCCAGCACTTCAAACATACAAAGTTTCTATATTTCTGTCTTAGTATAATTATATATTTCTACTTCCTAGATCATGAATTGATGAATTATTATCAGTTAGTTGAAATTGTTGATAATTGTGTAATAGATGAAAGTGATAAGTTTTCAAACATAGATATAGTAACCATGTGTAAAAATATGCCGGTACCTATAGCCCTGGATTGTTTTCGATGCTTTCTTATTGATTATGCGTTACTTTTAGGAGCAAAACGACGATTGGGCACAATATGGAGATGTTTTTATCTGTTCTCGGCTTATATTATATTTGGGAAACAATTCCATAAACAAATTAGAAGTGCCTTAATGGGACAATCTTTGTCTGTTTCAATAGTAAAACATCTTTATTCATTGGTTAAAAAATAATCTTTCGTATAATACACATCTGATAGCTAAATTGTATCTACGTTTCTTGGATGACATATTTATGATCTGGAATATTGTTGATTATAACAGGGTAACATTCTTAGATTTAATTACTCAAATGAGCGAAATTGAATTTTCGACTAAGAGAGAGAGACGTGAGGTTAATTACGGTCTTTAGATGTCAAGTTATTTAGAAATGGTCAGAAATGGTCAGAAATTTGAGAGATATTTTTAGGATATTTACTCAGGTAAACTACCTAAATTTAAGTCAGATCCTCCTTTTCGAATGTAAATTGATATCTTAAAGTAATTGACAATTGTAAGGCTTAGATTAATAGCTTTAAATCAAGGAGTCAACATAAAGCAGACTGAGTGAAATATTCTGGGTTAATTGTTACGCTTATTAGTTAATAGAACCAACAATGTTGGAAGTCTTACTTAAATTTAATCCTTAGTTGAAGTACATAAAATCTGCAAAATCGGAGAAGATCGTGAGTTCATGGTACCCCTGGACTACAAACATTGCAGTAAGGTAAAATCAACAACTTTAAAATACAATCAAAGAACCGTTGTAAGATAATCCCTTAGCCTCGACACTAGAATCCCTAACCACATAGAAGAAATTGAATCCTTAGAGACGTCAATAGATTATGAGGGCCAGAGCAAAGATTCGTGTCTCAGGTATCTTAGTGAAACCACGCGCCCAATCATGGTGAGAAGAGTATATAGAACTAGATTTAAGTATGGGCGTGTTACTAGATCTGGTCTTGCGCGTCATGAGGTGGAGACTGGACACACAATAAACTGCAATGATTGTAGACGCATTGTGATATGTAGTCGTAACATGAATGTCAGAATTACTTATGAAATCTATTACAATTAAATCAAGAGATTAGATTATGAATGAAAAGTCTATGGAGTCTGAGGCAAGCTCCGGTAAATGATTGGAGGTGTTTAATTAAGATAGGCTTATTATTGGGATTATAAAAGTATTACTGGTTAATCTATTATGTTCATATTGTAGGTGTAAAACAAATATTCTAATGCATTGAAAGAGTTTATTAAAATTTAGCCACTAATTTTACTAAGTTATGGACAAACATTTATATGTGACTGCGCTCTTATCTACTAAACATCGATTAGCTATTATGAGACAAACCATCCAAAAGACTAAGTGATGTAATTAAAGGAAATATCAAACTTGATTTATTGGTTTATTTCTAAGAGAGTCAATGAATTGTGGATTGAGGAAGTATGTAGACAAAGACAGCGGAAACGTTTAAGTGAAGCAATGTATTGGGAAAATATGTTGTGTTAATTAAATTCATAGTAGGTAATTTTGATACACATACTTTCGCGATTTTTTTCATACATTATAAATTATCTGTACCAGTTACATATATACTAAAACTCAATGCGTTAGATAATTTAAACCACGAAAATGGCATTGTAAAGCCTGCATCCCAGAATTTTTCAATTAACTATCAGGAATTGCTTGCCTCTGTGTGTAATCTCTTTTGAAATTTTATCTGAACGATACCACGATTTTCACAAGTTATGCTAATTCATATCGATCGAGGGTAAAGCATAAGGATATATTGCAGCACCGGGTGGTCAGTATTTGTTCTAATTCTTGATTTTGGTGCAATTTGTGTCCAAAAACTTGTGTTGTTCCTCTTTACAGGCTAGGTAAATATTTTGTATATAGTGAACTGGCTTGGGAGCCACATTGTCTCTAGCTTTGTACGAAGTTGACTTTTCAACTGCTTGAATAATCATACGTATAATAGATTGCACCGTCCAACAGTTCCACGTGTTTTCACTAAATGTCTGGTGCGCTTCGGGCCAAATTCCGGCTCCTACTCGAACCAATAGATAATCTGGAAACCAATGTGCACACTAGATTATACATTTTATTCATGCTGACTTTGTGGTTTCTTCTGGTCCTATTTAAACTAATTTTTTATGAGGTACGCAGTAAATAATAAATAATAGAATTTATACTGGTTATCCTCATCGAAGAACATAAATTTTATCTTTGTTTTCTCTCATTTCAAAATACTTGGTTGGACCAATTAATCTCATCACTAATCGCGTATAGATACTTTGATATTTACGGATTATCTGTCATTCTTACTTGCATATTTATTATTTTTTATTTGCTCAGATAAGTTTCTGTCAGATAATCGTTCAGTCAGCCTAGAAATTGTATTCTCCGTTGTCTGTTCAGCTAGCCGAACAGTTAATCATTCATTTGAAGCGTGAAAATTATGCGCATGAGTAACGCTTTTACGCTTGAATACTTAGGCAGTTTGTATATGGAGCAGGAGAGATTTAGACAAATGATTTTATGCTAAAATGAAAACGGTTTAACAAAGATACCATCTTTTATGCTTCACACAAAATTTGACAGTTTGAATTTGTAAATCTAACCAGTAATCATTGGTCAATTTAGGATATTTTTTAAATACATCTGTCATTTCCTTTTGATGCGTATTGATACTTCATATATTTACGATTTAACTTTTTCTGTGTTTACTGCTTGACAATGTCACAATTCTATGTTCTGTTGATATTTCAATCAACTCTTCCGGACGTATTCTTATTAAAAAGCCCTCCTTGTAGTCACAGAACACCAAAATCATCAAGAAGAATGCCACACTTTAAATGAGAATTCGTTTGTTTGTTTATTTATTTATACTAATATTTATGCTCCTAAATGTAAACCATCGTTCTTCGTTTAAAGGACACTTTCTTTTGCGCAGCTCTGTCATCATATGAATTTTACCAAATTATATACATACATACAATATCGCATCTACACATAAATATTATTCATACGATGACGTGTATAGCCTACAAAAAATATAGACTTACCATGAGTAATTAACACGTTAACATAATAGTTATATATTCTTTGTTGTGGAGAGCTAATATATTTGCAATCGTGTTTTAGGTTTTTCTCACCTAGTAAGAAATTAGCTCAAATGGGATCAGAAAGACAAACTAACGGCAGCATGATCGAAAGGTATAATCTCATATATATATATATATGCGTTTCGTACTTACTGACGAATCATTAGTAGTAGCCTGTATTTCGCCTTATACTCACTGTATATTTGCTGAAGAAATTTGGGACTTTGGACGATTCCTTATGTTTATTAACGCATTTGCAGAAAAAGCTTTAAATAATGTGCTTGCAATGTAGTTTAAAATCCAACCTTAGTGTATATAATATATACCGAGCCTGTAAACGCTACCGTCACACTGTACCATATTTACCAACCAAATAAATAGTGGGCATAGGGAATAGTACTTGCACATACTGATGAGTCTTCTGTGCACACGATATGCATATGTACATGTGATCATATCTTTTGTTCATGCAGACTTTGGAATATCCTTCTGGTCCTATTTTGACTAATTTGTTAAAGCGTTTCTTCAGTGATTGCTACTGAAAATAACATTGTTGCTTGCTTATTCTTGTTAAGAAATTGATAGTCAAACATAATTGATATATTGAGCGAGATAAATTGAGCGAATATGCTGGTTTGTTGGTAGAAAGGGATCAAACACATGAACCTAAACAAAATAATTTAGGGAAAGATTTCTGTCCGCAGCATTCTCTGGTATTTGGACAGCATGATGTAACAGATAAATTGCACTTTAGAATATGTCCCTTTTGGTTATACCAATAACATGTAAATATATATATATATCTTACGTTTATAATAATGAATTTGATCAGGTTGTCTAAAATCACCATTCGTTTCATTGTCATTATCATCAGCAGCAGCAAAAGCATTGGAGGAGACAAAATTTTCATAGAGAATCAGTTTATTAGCTAGTTGAAGTGGAAGTGGTGACGCAATATTTCCCATTGTCATTATTGTTTTCGCCATTAAAATGGGAAAAAGCAACATTGAATATTGAATGAGACAACTACGCTGTACAGGTGGCCTTGCAACTAAGGCACATATTGATACAACATTGCAATTGTTTTCCAATGCCGCGTTTTGCGTACGCGGGTTTTAGCTTTGCACTAACAGTTTCACAAAGATCGATTGATCACAATTTCCATTTCCTTTTTGTCTTCGATCGGGCTGGGTTTGTATTGGTCCCTTTCTTCCGAAGGCTTCAACATCGTTCATACTAACCAATGGAAATACAATTCTATGACATCTTTGTTTACTCGCGACGTTTTGGTGCATAATTTCCAGCACTATCCTCAGGCAACTATACGCAGCACAAAACTTAAAATAGCAGATTTAAGCAAATGTGAGTTTTGTGCTGCATATAGTTTCCTGAGGTTGGTGCTGGAAATTATGCACCGAAACGTCGCCAGTAAACAAAGATGTGATAGAACCGCATTTCCGTTGGTTAGTATGAACGATATTGAAGCCTTCGGAAGAAAGGGACGAATACAAACCCAGCCCGATCGAAGACAAAAAGGAAATGGAAATTGTGATCAATCGGATCTTTGTGAAACTGTTAGTGCAAAGCCAAAACCCGCGTACGCAAAACGCAGCTTTGGAAAATATGAAGCTGGCACTCCACAATCAAATTTCAAAAAGTATTTTAATTGTTTGTAAAGTTATATCAAACAAATTAAGAATATGTGTAGAAAATAAAAAAAATTCAAAGAGTGAAATCTTAAACAATTTCTGAAAGCGCGCGTTTTGATAAAAATACTTTAAATCAAGTTTGCGAGCCTGATTTAAGGAAGCGAACTCTTAGTTGCATCACGATTGCTTGTTTGCAAGTTTCTATCCTAGGCGTATAACTTCAATTTAAAACAGAAATAAACCAGCAAAAATCGCATGAAACCACTTCCTATGGCAGCAGAACACAACAGTATACACGACACATACAGCGATTGCATCCAAATAAAAATAACATTATTAAAATAGCTAGTATTCAGACTCTCTCTAATAGAAAATACTGTGACAATTAATGAATATGTTATTTTTGGCGATAAGCAGTTGTGAAATATATCTACATATTCACCAACTGTAAATATTCCTTCAAATAGATATCGGTAAGTTTAAACGTTGCATACGATAACGGACGCAATCTATATGTTGCATAAGATTCTCTTTTCTTGCGCATCCATAAGTAGAAGCCAAATTTCCCGGACCTGGATTTGAACCAGAGATTATTGCGTGCAAGGAGTGGCTTAATTGAATTTGGAGATGGATTGAATAACTCCGTAACAAATGCTCTCTGATTCAAACCAAGGCCACAGCAACTGTGTTCTACTGATAAGTGCCCATTTAGGTGAAACTTTTCTGTTTGGTAAATAAAATTTTATATCTAAAGCAACATTTAATTTATACTGCCAATATATGTTTAATGAAAATTATGCGTTTATTCTTTAACTTATAACGGCCTGCAAAACGGATCGTATATTTCGTTTATGATAAATCGGTGATAGCTAGCTGGAAGTTTGGATGGAAAGCGATGCTCCCGATGAAAGCGAATGAAATCTATATGATAGATAAGTTTTTGGCTTATTGCATATTCAAGCGTAAATTTCTCGCCGTTATATATCAAGCGATCATGCACCGCCTTCTGGCTCTTGTTTTTTCTATTGTTCATGCTTCCGTGCTTCAGATAAATGATCTCAGGCTCTATTTGAGTCCGCATTTCGGTAGACATCCTCGTTTTCACTCATAAATATATACAAAAACTAAAATATTGATATCCTAACATAATTAGCCATAGAAATTCCGGCCTGAAGACCGGCGGGCAGAAGCTAGTCAGTCCGGGAATGGTAGCTTGAACCTTGCCGGGTCTAAATGGGACACAGCCATCATCTTGTTTCATGCGAAGCCTCGATTTTTGTCTAACTGCGCGGTAACTTTTATTGTTAAATGTGTGCTGACGGAATGAAAGCAAGCGTGTCAGACGCGAAGGGCAAGTTTCGGCTGCTGGAGGAAACTTTGGCCACTCTCATCTGGGCAGATAGTGCTCATCAGTCTTGGTTGGCAGACTATCTAAGAGAAGGAAAACTCCGAATAGAAACTGTTATCACTAGGAATGGGCGACTTGGTGTTCTTTTACAGTCCACATGTAACCATGATCCACTTATATGATTATATGGTAGTGAAAAATCAGTCGCTTTTGGCTTTTGTATAGCTCTGCATGATCATCAATTAACAAGAAGAATAATGCGAATATAATTAATGCTAGCACATTTTCCGAATTTAATTAACTTCTAACAATAGCTTTCTGTGGCCTTTATGGATTTGGAAATATAGTTTGTCAATGCCTATAAACGATGCCTATAAGTGCACGTGAATATTTTCTCCTTTATTATCTGGCCTCAATTTATTATTTAACCGAATCGATTGTATGTAGTTTGCCTGTCCTGTTTCATGTGAATAAACTTTATTCTTACAGTTTAGTAATTATTAATATTATTTTATATTGATACTTCAATGCAGGTGGCAAGGAGGCAACCTCACCGCGATCTCGAGGAAACTTTCGATCACGCACTACGTGGAAACACGATGCCGCCCTGAAGTGTCTTTTCAGTGTAGACGAGCAACTACCAGTCGCAGAGAGGGTTATCGAGAGCAAAACACCAAGAAGCATTCAGATAGAGGCGTCTAGTGGTTTTAATGACTCGCCAGCGTCATTGTCTTCTGGTCGGGATACTCCTTGCAGCGACGGCAGTTTTCAACCATTGAAAAATTCATATTGGTTTGTGTTTTATTATGCAACTTTACCTTTATTATTTGAAATGCTTACTTTGCATTCCAGTAGATTTTATGATTCTTATTGGGCACAGTTAGTGAGATATATTTGGAGAAACGATTTTGATTTTCCGTCTATGAGAGATTTCAAAGCTGCGCTAATGTATGATACTGAGTGTTCTAATTTTTGCTCATGGATCAATTAATTTAGCTTCTTGTGTGAATGCTTGGAGCCACTTTTTGCAGAACCCATGCTTAAATAATTTTCTGATTGATGAATCAATTCGGTTTCCGAACAATTAACATTCTACACTCCTACACGCACAGAAAAATTCCCGTTTATAAAAACATTAAAACACACATAAGCGCAATATGCAGTCTTATATCTTTGAAAGGGATTGCCCCTGAGCGGTTTTGTATTTACGATAGTTAAAAGGTGTTAATTTTTTGTCATATTACCTATAAGATGTGATTGGACTGGTAAAATATTGAATTTCTGTCCATATATCTGTTCAGTTTATCTATAAGAGAAACATGTCGTCCAGATATATTCGACCGATAATCGATGTGTCATCACTGTCGCATCGGGTTATAGAATGTCCGTTTCATTAGTTGTACTTGCTGAGAAGACAAATTACACATCCTGCCGAAGAGACTACCGAAGAATCTTTGGTGAGAAACTGAAATCGCTGATCTTATAGACCAGTGACTTTTGAATCTGACACGATACTTCCTGATATCGGCCACTTAATCATGCCAAACTACACATTCACTTCGCTAGCAACACTTGAGTTGAGGAGAATTTGTGCTACTTTGGCAGTATACAGATTCAAACCATGAATCCTGGTGATTAAAAAAATGACATTGATTACTCTGGAACCCATTTTATGGGAGACATCTCTCTATTCATGTGTATATGCATCCTTAAATTGAATGTGGGGTTTTCAGCGCGTAAAAGGTATCATTTTTTATAAAAATCGAAAAGGAACGGGTTATATTAGCTAAAGAATGTACTTGTGTGGCATGATTTGAAGACATTTTAATAATTTGAGACCATTTCCAGCCGAGAATAATTATGGCTAGTACGCGATAAGGAAAAAACGGTATGTATATGCTGATGTGATGCTGTTTTGATTAATGGTTATGATATTATTTCATTGTTCCCATCATAAATGTATTTACAATGCCTGAAATCACTGCTTTAAATTACTTATTTATTTTTGCTGATTTTATATTACGTAATTCTTACAACATCTATTTTGTCATTTAGTTCCGCTGACAGCGATGCCCCATTTATATGTGAATCAAATATTTGCGTCAACAATGGTAGTTCTGGAAGCAGCTACAGTAGTCCGCGATTAATACTTTCGAAGGCGTTGACAAGGACTGATAGCGACCCTGGATCTGATGCTGTGCCAGTTGTGTACTCTCGAGAATTTTTACAAAAGAATAAGACTTTACGACCTTCCCAGTTCGATGAAACTCCATCGTTATCTAGCCAGGACATGGAAAGATCAACATCTCTGAATTATGCGACGTGGGCGGCAAATTCAACAGATATGACACAAGTTCCTGGCATTAAACTGCATTCCGGTATACGACCTCAGCCAGTAGAGCCAACAACGGCCAGATATACACGGCTAGCTGCGCACAAAGCTGAGACTCTTGATTCTCATGAATCAGCTGTCCCATTTGGATGTAGGATGTCCTTATCTACGATACGAAAACGTAATATTATCAAAAATAGTTGAATATAATAAGCAGTATGCATTTGTTCACGCCAATTTGGCTTTAGTTTTTATTTATCTTATTTAAATCTGCGTTAGTGGGATTTTGTGGATGGCAGTGTTTCGTATTTAAATGCGACATATTTATATTTTACAGTTATATTACAAGGTTTATGTGTGTGGTCCTGCAGTTCTTTTCAACGTCATTCAACAGA
>JAQBSW010008931.1:0-31422 GCA_029291075.1 Eudiplozoon nipponicum
TTAAAAGAAACATGTTGCGAGACAGGAAATAAACAATTTACCTGATTTTCGGATTGCGTACCGAAATATTTGAATCCACTGTCATCATGATTTTTGCAGATATTTCGGGCTCCAATTACGGAGCCCTTTTTCAATGCCAAACACATCACACACTTAGTTGACAATCAATATGTCAAGTGGAAATATTAATTTAAACCGCCTCATTTATACTTGATTTTAGATCTCTTAAGCATAACGTTTTTTTATAAAAATGTTAGGAAAGTGTATGTTAAATTGGTTTGTGTATGTGTCTACATGTATACACTCTTCGCAATGAGATTACAGTGATATAATGACAATTAATGACAACTCACTAGATAAGCGTACGTCATGCCTGTGTGTATGTGTTCTCGTTTGTTTTGAATTGAGGAGTAATCAGTTAATGCAAGTGTACACTCATCTCAGTGAAATTACAGCGATTTGGCAACATCTGACTATTCACTGGATAAGCGTGTTTGTGTGTATGTGCGTGAGCGTTTACTTAAAACTAAGAGCTAATCTGTTACATGTAATTACAGGCACGTGTAACGGTCATACAAGTAAAACTAAAATGATAACTGTCATTTCCTAGCTGCACACGTCAGACCTATTTTACACTTACTTTTCTAAATGAAGTAATTACGAGTGGCATTTCGGTGAGGAGGGGGAATGACACTATTAATAGAGTAAATAATTAATAGGTAGTAAAATTAAATTAGAAACGGATAAAGTGTTTCAATAGGGTAGAAAGTTAAATTAAACGGTACGTAAAAGAAATTAAAAATTGCCTGATAAAGAAGATACTAGTAATAGTGCAAAGAAAATAAAATAAAAATAAACCTTGCCATCATGTATAGATAAATGTATGTTAAAGGCGCTACACCAACAACAGAACGTAAGATAACAGATAAAATAAGATAACAAGTAATCAAGGATGAAATAATAAGATAATCAAAATAAATTAGGCGATATTGAATTAATCAATCTCCACCTCTGTAAGTTAATATCAGTCCAGTGTTCTTATTCTTTTACTTGAGCGAGTTTCTGATTCTGATTCTGATTCGTGCAATCTTCGTTTTCTACCATTATTTAGTGCTGTATTCCAAATAGGACCTAGTGATTTTTCTACGGCTGTTTCATTCATTATGTCATTTCTCGATTTAATTTCGATGGATTCTCGAATCAGTCTAGTCGATCTGCTACGGCTACAAATTGATATACGTCTGCACCCATCCCAATTAATTGTAATTACATGTAACAGATTAGCTCTTAGTTTTAAGTAAACGCTCACGCACATACACACAAACACGCTTATCCAGTGAATAGTCAGATGTTGCCAAATCGCTGTAATTTCACTGGGATGAGTGTACACTTGCATTAACTGATTACTCCTCAATTCAAAACAAACGAGAACACATACACACAGGCATGACGTACGCTTATCTAGTGAGTTGTCATTAATTGTCATTATATCACTGTAATCTCATTGCGAAGAGTGTATACATGTAGACACATACACAAACCAATTTAACATACACTTTCCTAACATTTTATAAAAAAACGTTATGCTTAAGAGATCTAAAATCAAGTATAAATGAGGCGGTTTAAATTAATATTTCCACTTGACATATTGATTGTCAACTAAGTGTGTGATGTGTTTGGCATTGAAAAAGGGCTCCGTAATTGGAGCCCGAAATATCTGCAAAAATCATGATGACAGTGGATTCAAATATTTCGGTACGCAATCCGAAAATCAGGTAAACTTTAATATATGTTTGTATAGATTGATTATTTCACAGAAAATAAATGCAAGCAATATAGAATAACAGTTTCAACGATATTTATTACTTCACAGTAGTACCTGATCGATTGGTGTAGCCGAGGTTCAAACCTGTTAAAATATGATTTATATTCATGCAACTCAATATCTCCATTAATGAAATCACACGTACAAACTTATTTTTTCTGAGCATTCGCCTATTCAGGTGAATCATCGTAAGGATTGCTTTCGAACACAAATTTAATTAAATTTCATCTATCCACACGGAACTTGAATGAGTGATACTGAATAAATATATTTCGTAAGAGTATATATATTTATAAATATATATCCGGTCCTACTCAGCTAAAATTCCATCTAGGTGATGATTTGCTTTTGTTATCTCACGTAAAGTTAAATTTGTTTTGAAAAAATAAATCGCACTTTGGATTTTCTTTATAATTATTTTTAATAACAGGATAAATAAATCCATCCATTTAAAAGTTTCTCTTTTGATTAATTTTAGAAATAAATTGAGGACCTCTTTTAATGTCTATCAGTGCAACATTTTCCTTCATTATACATACACACTATATATATACATATATATATATATATATATATATATATATATATATATATATATATGAAGTCTTACGTAATAGTATTTTTTCTGAGTTTTGTCTAAAATATATTAATATTTCCACAATGCTGGTATATCAAGAGTTCTTTCGTTTCAAAAAAGGCTCTTATATTATTCTAAAATTTAAATATATTACTTAGGAGCAAACGGTTCGGTGAGGAACAGATATAACCAAGAATAAAGGGCAACTTGAAAGTTGGCACATTGAAAATGGTACTTCACAAGTTAAATTGAGTCTTCCCAACTATAATCAACAACGTGATGTTTTTAATGCGATGATTTGATCCGCAAAATATTATTTTTATTATTATCAGCCATTAGTACAATTTGTTGACTTGATATATTATAATTTCGTTTTAAATTGTGTATTGAAGTATGTTCACGTTTTCACTGTGAAATTCAATCGAGTAAAATTTTGGCGAGAAATTGTCCTTTTAACTTTGTTGTAAAGGTCTGTTTTATAATAATGTCTTGTTTCAATGCAGGATTTTTTTCTCAATCTAAAAAACCAATAAAGTAAGTCTTGAGTACATTTCTAAAAATTTCACGAGCTCATGTGTGATCTAATTTTGTTTATCGTCTTGCATCAAACGTAAGTTTTGTCGAATTAATTTTCTACATACGAAGTAAAAATAAAGATTTTTTTAGAACCGAGGTAAGTTTTGTGGAATTATAAATGAAATAAAAATGTACTTACGAGTTTAATGAAAATAATGTTTAACAATAAACATATGAAAGAATTCGAGTTACGTGTTGGCTAATTTATCCATCTAAATCTCTTATATTTTATTAATGGCAAAGCACTTTTTTGCTACCGTAAGACAGAACCCCTTTAATTTTATGCCTATAGATCTTACTACGGTTTTTAATTTCATGATATCTCCTCTAGATTGCATCTTGATGGATTCACTCACCTAGTTTTTTCTTAGGAATCCTTTAAAGGATGTATTCTGTTGCGCAAATTGAAGGTTATCATGGTGGGCCGAGAAAAAGCAACCAGAAACGCCAGCGGTAATTCAACAAATCTTAGTACTACAGGATTTTCCATGCGCAGTGCACGTATGGAACATTTAAGTGTCATGTGACCAGTTAGAATACATCAATCAGGGAACTGGACCCACTTTGCACCTGAAAATGTAATGGAAATGAGTGCTATCAATTGCTCAACAATAGTCAATAGCAGGGGAATATCAGATTCATTCAACCGTCTTTTTATTCCTTCGCAAATATGCAATGAAATTTGCCTACAATTATTATAATCAATTATATGACCAATCTCGTGATTGCCTAAAATTTCCGGGCATATTCAATTGCCTATATATAAATTTATTTTATATAAAACAAATTATGGACAAATTACTCCTACAGTTGCATAAACAAAAGAAATTACATGTTGAATTAAGCTCATGATAATGAATTTCACAAATAACATCTTTAGCGATTTGTTATTGTGTGCAAATGATTGATTTAACAAAGGCATGGATATCCATCAGGTATAGAGTATGCTATTTTGGGAGGTATATCCGGATACTGCGTACATGTTGTAATAATTTTCATCTGTGTTGCTCACAAATGTTTATGAATTGGCTTTATATGTAGTAGCCATTCTTTCGCACATTACATTCCGTCCAGACAAAATAATAATTTCCTGCGCGAGTGGCGATAACAACTGTCTAAATAAAGTCTGCAAGCTTGAGATAAATAACAATCCCATGGTATTTAACCAATGGCACAACACGGCTAAACAATCAGTGTTTGCACTTATTCTTGCGTTTTAATCTTCCTTTGAATTCATCAGCGCAGGAAGGCAAATTTAGTAACAAGAATCAATTCGTATTATATATATATATATATATATATATATATATATATATATATATATATATATATATATATATATATATTAATGTGAAATAAAAATCAGATAGGTGGATTTCACACACGGTAGTTACGCATACATAGCATTTGAAGATATCAATTGTACAATTTCGATGCAGTCACAAAAAAACTAATTTGAGGCATCTTCGCCGCATAAACAGATCATGTAATGAAGCCATAGTTCATTGCGCGGACCGTGAGAAAAATAATTTCTATCAAGACTGCGAACTTCAAATAAGCAACAATTCGATTTTATTCTAACAGTCGTACGTTCTGACGCGTTTTAACCTTTCATGCTCATCAGTGCAGCACGATGGATAGCTTACTGTTAATTGAATTTGCAATGGGAAAAAATTTCAGAGTGTTGGATTTCAAGGAGTTGACTGTATGAGTTTGTTCTTATTTGATATATTAGAACGGTGAATCCTCTCTAACTCAGCAGTTATTTCAGTCATGTTAGGAGAAGTTAACGACATTTTAAACGATCTTCTTGGCAAATTAGAGTTTAACCTAACAATAAACGATCCATAGGTATATAAAAATAATTGAAAGAGATTTTTATGACGATCAGAAGAATTTAGTTTCCTGCTAACCGCTTTGACAAGCAATTAACGGCCCCAATTGCTCGTCATTGTCTTGTTGGTTAATACTTGCAATTTTCCGAGGCTATATATCTGTACACTTATAAAATGATGTGAATGGAGCAATCGTTTTTATTTTATTTTCACACGTTGAAGTACTGGTTCTGTTGAATTGGAGAATACTAATCTTCACTTTACAATCTTTTATTAACATACATTCTGGGCCTGCATTTGATTGTGTGTGGCAACAAATCTGATTCAGTTTTAGTTATATTTCTTGGTTTGGCTGAATATTAATTGTGTATGCGTTTGTGTCTGTGTGTGTGCCTGCTTCCATGTAAGGGTCTTTCTAGTTGTACTGCAAAGTGATATCCGATATCAGACGAAACAAGAAATAGTAGCAAAACTGAGTCAGTTTTTTTCCCACCCACATAATCAAATGAAAACTTGAATGTATATAAATGAAATATTGTAAAAGAGTTTAGTATTCTCAATATATATATATATATATAAAACTTATTTTGATATACAAAGCTCCTTGAACAATGTGTTGGGTAAAGTTTATCACTGGTAGAATTGCTGCAATTATTTCATAAAAGTGCACGCATCCACATACAAACGACAAAATGTTAAATGCGCTATATTACGACAAACTGTAGTTAGTCTATTTTGTAGCTATTTATTTTGAATCGAAATACATTCTTCTATAACTTTTCCAGATATCTTTTATGTACTTTAAATGACATATAGATCAACCCTTCTCTGTGTTTTCTTCTCAACCGTTCTCCCTATTTAGGTATGTGTTAGGTGTTGTAAAACTAGTAACAAATTAGTTCAATTTTGACCAGAAGGTTAAACCAAAGACAGCATGAACATGCACATTCCTTTCGTGCTTACTGGCATCTCATCAGTAGGAGCCGGTATTACGCCCTTTAACCACCATATACCTGGGTGAGAAATGTGGAATAATAGGACGTTACAATCTCCTAGACGAAATAGTAAATCTGCAGTAGTGAAGGTAACATCATATTAAGTCTCGACGATGCGACAGCAACGCTGACCCACTCTATATAATATTAATACCGAGTCTGTAAAGGATATCAACACTATGGCTATTGTGTTAGTACTCGATACCAACATTACCGTATAATACGCGGCTCCGCGTTACAATGTAACGATATTCAATTTTGACAAATATAGTTATGTTTAAAGTCAAATAGTCTAACTCTGTTTTTACACAATATTTCTCTTAACTGTGATTTTAGAAACAATCTCTGTTAGTTTCAATCAGTTTTAATTGAGATTTCTTGAACTGCAAATTTTATTGTAATTAATAGAGTTTTGTTTAATAAATATACACACCCGCGCGCAATACGCATGTAGCATGCGGTGGATTATAAGGCCTTTGTGTTCAAACAATGGATTTATTGACTTTTTTGCATTAATCTCAGTTTATGCTATTAATAACAGTTCAGATATGATTCTGCGCATCAGGACATCAGATGTTCTTCAATCACTCTCCCAAAATTCTATAGTTCAATGGATTATTATAATTAAAACATTCAAAACCTAGCAAACAGTGGAATAATTATTTGTGATGTTTTTTAAAGACTGTTTTTACACAATTTTTATCCATCAATTATCAGTGCCAATGTTTACCAGTGACTTTAAACTAAATTTCTAATCAATCTGGATTTATATCATCATATATTTTCAATTATTTACATGTATTCATTACAATTCAGACGTTTGTGTTCATGATGATTACTTGTGCATAAGACATTCAATTGTGTAGACAATATATCATTTTGTTGCCGTCAAGAGCACGGTCCGTTTTGTTTAACTGTGAATTGATTCATGCTTAGCTACACCACTTGAAATAAACGTCTAAAAATGGATGAGTTTTCTTACTTTACCCTTCGGAAAAAGTCAGGGACTGATCATGGAACGGGTGGGGATAACAACCACCATAAAAATGGTTCAAATCAATTCTGGTCAAACTGAACTTATTTGTTACTACATTTTAAAACCTAGTACATATATATTAGTTCTCCGCAACAACAGTATAACCCTACTTATTGTAACAGAAGACCAAAATCACTACCACATATCAACACATTCCTTTATTTAGTATTATTGGCTTCTAAATGATAAGAAGAGCGGATCGAGAATGGCTGATCGTAATATCGTCCAAAGGAAATAAAATAAATACCGATTGAGTGAGAAAAGAAAAATAGTTCAACTCAAGCCATCACCAACCGAAGGAAATTTTATCTAAAAACCTGTAGTAGGATACAAACATCCAACTACATTGGTTTCACATTTTCAGATTAGTATCAAAATTTATGAAATGTAACAAATTAGAACTTAGTTACAATATGTATAGAATTTTATTGCAGTTTGTGATCTTAAATAAATAATAAACCGCAAAGGTAATAACTCGGTAAGGATCAAATTGTAATCTAGTCTGTTTTTCAACGGAATAATTAACATTAAATACAAAATAACAGTGGTCGTGAAGGGTAAGGTTTCAGAAACTGTAGAAAGTGCATTTATGTCCTTTTATCGGCAATCTAAAGCTCCAAAACAATAAAAACGACATTAGTAACACTGAATGTTAGCAACGTTGTAAATTTGAGCAAATTTGAATATAACAGAAATTTTGTTAGAAGAAGAACATTAAAATTTGCGACACATCGGTTTAAAAGGAAAGAAATCTTTTCCGCCTACGAGGAAAGTATGAACGCAATAATTAGCAAACATAGGCTTTTCATACATATGGTTAACATCTTTAATGGGTATACGCGTTTTGTTTGTTTTTAAAAATAAACAATGTTTAAGAAATGAAATGAGTTTAATCGGCAATACTAGGGTTCGTCCTTATTGTACATTCCTCAGTAGTCGAAACAGTCTATCTGAGCAAGAATCGAAATTTTGAACATTTAACTCTGAATGTATCCAAACTTATTACCTACAAGGCCTATCAAGGTTGAAAAGCAATACCTACGGCTTTATTATTGCATAACTACATTCAGTTTAGTAAGAAATCATGAAAATTTAATACATATTCATCCAGTCAAAAAATAGTCAATAGTTTTCGAAAGCAGCTCGTCTTCAATATTTTAATTCGGCAGCTATTGTCATTCAACCGATAGTTTCCAATTGTTAACTGCTTTATTTAGACGTATAGGATAACGTGAGCCTTATTGGACGCCGTTACATTGATCTACCTACAAATTATAGATAACAAGAAAAAAAGAATTAAATTGCTTAAACAAAATAAGTGTATTTCGCAGAACACAAGCATTGCACAATTTAAAATTTCAGGTTAAAATATGGTAAGAAAACAAATAAGCACATTTAATTAAATTAAGTTTGCGAAATTGAAGTAAACACCAATTCCACTGTATTTAACAAGTCATCGAACAACATGGCAAAACTACCGCCAGTCGCACGCACTGACGCGTTTCGACCGTTCATGATTATCATCAGAGTACGACGGCAAACTGACTAACGATGATCACACCGCAATGCATATATACGGAAAGCAAAATTATATATTTGGCTCTCACCTCTAGTAGTTTCGAATACATTGAACTTGACTGAAAATGTCGGCTGCAAAATTTCTATGCAGTCACGAACATTAACTCTGATAATCATCATGGATGGTCGAGACGCATTAACGCGTGACTTTGCTATGTTGTTCGATGACTGGTTAAATACAATGGGATTGATGTTTACTTCAAGATCGCAAACTTGATTTAAATAATTGTTATCACCAAACGCGCAATCATGGATTGTTTAATTGTATTAACTATATATATTTAATGTTCGTGATTGCATAGAAATTAAGCAGCCAACATTTCCATTCAAGTACAATGTGTGCGAGATTACTTGATTTGAGAACCGCATATCTAATTTTGCTTTCCATATATATATATATGTATTGCGGTTTGATCCTCGCTAGTCAGTTTGCTGTCGTACTCTGATGATGATCATGGAAGATCGAAAAGCGTCAGTGCGTGCGACTGGCGGTAGTTTTTCTATGTTGTTCGACGACTGGTTAAATACAGTGCTTACTTCAAGCTCGCAAACTTGATTTAAACAATTTTTATCACCACTCGCGCAATCAATGATTGTTTAATTACGCACATTAACCAAAATTATCTTGTCATTACATTTTTCAAAACTAAAGTATATCTACCTTCAAGTTTTATCGCCAGATCAAGAAATCAGAGATACATGCTTCCAATATCGGAAGGAATAACTTTAAATACTTTTCGTCCTATTTTGGTTATATAATTATACATAAAAGCATGTAAGAATACATTTATACTTGCATACAAACATACTTAATTACATTTAAAAATAAAGACAAACATACACGTGTCAAAATGAAGCACAAATCAATATATAATTACAATCATACACATACATAAACACATTAAAAACACATATATGCATGCATAAATACACTCATAAACGCGTGCGCCTATAAATACATGCATACATACATAAATGCATGCATAAATAAATAAAATATTTACATACATACATGCATATATACGTACATATAAACATGCATAAGAACATACAAATATAAATACACATACACATACATGAATATATAAATACATACATACATGTACAACATACAAACACCATACATAAGTATATCCAAACACGAATAAAAAGTAAAACATATATACACATACATACACTTGATACATATATACATACATCCATAAATGCATATATATATATATATATATATATATATATATATATAAATACGTACATACCTGCATAAATAAATACATACAAACATACATAATTATAAACATACACACATACACACAAACATGAAAACATGCGTAAATACATATATAGATACATCCATGCATACATACCTACATAGCTACATACATACATGCATACATACATAAATACATAAATAAATACATACATGCATACATATATAAACAAAAATAAAAAAAATACATACATAAATTTATGCATAATTAATTACATACATATATCCCTGCATATATATATATATATATATATATATACAAATATAAATATATATAATCATAAATGAATACATAAATATAAAAATATAAACAGTTATTAATACGTAAGAGACATCTGTCTTGTCGACTGTTGGTTTGAGAAATCACGTATAAATAATATTTGAATACTAAGTTTGCATGCCTGTTATAATAACCAATCTCACTGTAGCTTAACAGCCGTCAGCCGCAGGTATTGATATACCTAGAACCTCGTTGGTCATCATCAGAGCACGATGTTAAACTTGCAAGTATCAACCCGCAATGCATAAATACAGAAAGAAAATTTAGATATGCGGCTCTCACATCTAGTAGTCTCGCATACATTGCACTTGACTGGAAATGTCGGCTGTACAATTTCCATGCAGTCACGAACATTATAAATACATATATATATATATATATATATATATATATATATATATATATATACATTTATCGTTAGTCACAGTACAGTGCAAAATAATTTATTATCGATATCAAAAATGGCAGTGTTCAATATTGAGTTTGCCGGTCTTAATTAACTTGTTTCCTATCATTCACCGGATACCTCGTCGTAGCCTTGTGATAAAGATATGTAATAAAACTTACCAAAAAGTTTGCAACAAATTAAATCCACATTCCCTTTCTTGATGAGTCAATGAAATATCGAATATCGACTGGACGAAACTCGTTAGCTGGAATATTTTATAATTCTTTAACATTTTTGACGCTCAGTTGACATTGCTCGAAAACAAATCAATCTTAGTGGTATTAAAAGTGCTTATTTTTAAACCTATTCTAGCTGAGGTCTACAAATTGGTTTTTTAAAAAGATTTCACGACAATTGATTGCACGGGTGTGGTAGCAATTATTTAAATCAAGGCTGCAAGCTTGATATAAATCCAATCCCATTATCTATACATTTGTCTGTCCATACACATTTGATGTCCATATCAAGCTCGCAGCCATGAATTAAATAATTTATAAAAGTATGCCATTTGCATTATTTTTGGAAGATTTCAAATGAGTGGCAATGATTAAAAACGTAGGTATAAAATATAACCTCTGTTTACGAGGTTAAGAAACACTATTTCAATACAAAAAATATCTTCTTCTGTTCTCCTATTATATAAAGACAGCTAAAGAGATATAATGTTCTTTAAATTATTCGGTAATTTCTGTATTTCTCATTTGATGTGATTAAATACATCTAAAAAGATACTAACACAACGAAAGATTATTTTATTTATGTAAATATTTAATAATAGTGTGACGTAAATAAAACAAAGGAAAATTGAACTTTTTGTTTTAAAATATGTAATTTTTAAACAGACGCTTCATTTAATACGTGATTAGCGAGTGGGAATCGACATATTTGAAAAAATTCTAATGACATCATGTTTATTTGTAGAACAGTTTTACCTTCGGGCATTAAATAATAGATTTCATGAATGATTTGACATAAATTTCCTTCAGGCTTAACTAATCTTAATAAGTGATGCCGTAAATGGACTGACAACACATCACAAACAATAAAACAGAGTTTAGTCTCAACTTGTCACATACGTTACGAAAGGTTTTTAACTAAGTAAGCGGACGTAATTTGACACATTCCGATGAATCGTCTTTTTAATTACTCACATTATTCTCAGCTGTGTGATGTTTGTAACCATCGACCAGATCAATTTGCGCATCATAAAGTTGCTTCTGACGCTCCAGAAAAGCGATGCCCTCGGCGGAGCGCCCGGTTTGATTGTTTATACGTGGTCCTGGCATATGGCAAGGAATGTCCCAGGTGCTTAGATGATGACCCCATGCGGTATCCTTTGGTCGCTTCGCCTGACCCGGAAGGAGATGGCCACGATCATTAACGATGACTTTAGTCGCTTCGTGTCGTGCCCTCGGCTTCTGATACAAGCAAATATGCCAGAAGAAAAATAATTTGTTTTAAATAAATTTATTATGTAACAACAATATTATATAACACAAGGAGACGTTGGTTTCTGTCACAGAGAACTTTAATAGATCCTTTATCTGCATGATGCAATCAGACGGACTCGTTTGTTGTTAGATATTTGTAGATTGTTACATATTAAAGTTTCTCTTAGTTAAATGGATTTAAGTGCGACATGACTAAAACGTCAGATATTGCCAACAAATTTGTCCTTTCGTGCCAGCTGAGGCTTTGTTAAAACTTATATGTACGCGTCTGTGCGCAATGCTGTCCAGACGGGGTTAGTTATATTCAACCAACTTCCAAATCTCAGTGGCATAAAAGAGGAATGATATTATTATTGATTAGAGTTTGGCTATTCAGTACAGCTGTATTAGACGCCATAATATACGTTCTCCATCTTTTACCTGGATTTATATTTCACACAAATCCTCCATCTGCAGACTCAATCCCTCCACAACACCATTATGGCTAAATTAGAATTCAGCAAGGTAAAATCAGCAATACAGCTTCCTTGCGGATTTCACTGTATCACGTTATAAACAAACCAAACCTCGCAGCTAACTTTGGTATACTAAGAAAAGAAAGTTATGAAGGTGATTCTACTAGAGATATGCAACAAGATCGCCACTGAGTTCAATTCGATGCCATATTGCGAAGGGTTTCTAACCAAAAACTATGGTGCGCACGTAGACCCCATCCAGATACACAGGTGGGTCGTATAATATCCAATTTGGATGTAAGTGACTTCAACTGTTTCTGCCATGAAATAATCTGCCCACCTTGTTTCTTCTGCTGCTGGACTCTACTGGGTAATCGAATTGAGGGTATACGAAAACGTGACCAAGCCAACAAAATTGATAGAGCCTTATTTGTTTTTCTAACAAGGAGCACTTGTTGGCAGATCCAAAAATACGTCTACGTCTGTCAACGTTGGTTATTCGTTGTTTGTAATCAATATGTGCTATTCTTCTCAAGCGACGATGGTCGAATGCCTGTAACCGTCCAAAATCACCAACTCTAAGAGGCCAAGTTGCACTGGCGTATTGTCAAACTGCGCATATAAATACATTGTAAACACCACCTTTAAGGAAGAGTGAAATACATACATAAATGGCGAAGTCTCGAGAAATCTACACAAGCTTTCGCAATTCTCATTCTCACCTCGTCAAACGTATTGCCGAAGTTATTGATAGAGTTCCAAAGATATGTAAACGTGTCAACTATCTCTAGATCTTCATTCTGAAGTCGCAGAGTTGGAGTGAGTAGTGGGTGATCCTGTCAAAGTATCTTACATTTGGAGGGTGCAAATTTCATACCGAGAGACGGAACAACATCCGCTAATCTATTCAATGTGGCCTGAGCAGCATCTCGATTGTCGAATACTAATACGATATCGTCTGCATAGTCCAGATCGACTAGTTTTTCGCCAGGGAGAACTTTAACACCTGCATCCTGAATATGTGGGAATGTGGACAGCCTTGACAAGCACCACTGCTGAATTTAAAGTTATGCGTTAATTGGAAATTGTGATCAATCGGATCTTTATGAAACTGTCCGTACAAAGCTACTACCCGCGTACGCAAAACGCGGCATTGGAAAATATGAAGCTGGCAATCCGCAATCAAATTTCAAAAAAATGCGTTAATTTGTTGATCTTAACGCGACCAGAATTATTTGTGTAGAGAGCGCGTATAATATTAACACACAACTTTTCGCCAAAATATAGAATAAAACATTGCGATCCACCGAGTCAAATGCACCCTTAAAGTCTAGAAAGACGGCTATTGCGGAACGGTGATATAAATGTAATAACACTTACAGCTGGGAAAATGTGAAGCAAGAAGCATTCCTACACATATCTAACTTTACTCCAGGAAATATTTTATCTTCAATCTTATATTGTACCTATTTAATGGAAAAATTGAAAGCTAACATCTTACAAACATCACGCAAGGCTTCTTTTGGTATCTTCTTTTCAAGTTTAGAAAAATAAGCCATTTTATGGTAATTTTAAATATCGGAACTAACAAACGTTAAATGAACAGGAGAGAGATTAGAAAAGAGCTGTCGATCGAAACCAGCGAATTATGTTTTGTACTAGCAGGTGTTCAAGACCAGTATTAGTCATTCTAAGTGTTAAGGAACCTCCGATTTGGAAATGTCATTGTATATCTACAAGTAGCCGACGAAGAATTAAATTTCAGTTTTACAATGAATGGATAAAAAATAAATTGAAAAAACAGTCACTGAGGAATAGGTATCTCTGAATCACTGAGTATCATAATTGACCATGATGGACAAAGGGGCCACGAAGCTAAGCTAACAAGTGACCAAACTTCCGAAGTTTTTCATGGCTCGCAAGTATTGACATCAGGGATACCAGTTTACGCTAGACTTCAATTTTCACAATTTGGACTGGTGTGTGGGCTTTGTTTTTGAGAGCGAATTTAACTCTCTGGCTCCAAACTTTAAACATAACTGAAGGGTAATACGAGTTGATTCCACTTCACCTATTATATTGGCAATTATGCTTTTTCATTTAATGTTCGATTTAGGAAGCCAACGTAGACAGTTATTCCAGTTGGTTTTCGATTCGCAGGTTTATAATAACATTCTAGTGCGATTGCAAATCTGCATACGATCCTAACGTATATTCTTTCTGATTTTCCAATTAGTTCATCTTTGACACAAATTGGTTCTTGTAATGACATGGGTAGGGCTGTTGTATGTTAATAAGTTAGTAATATGGATTCAGCTACCCAGACTATACTTTCATCCGTGATGGACCATTCACAGTAAACAAGAACTAGAGGTTGCTTCTTACACTGAAATTGTTAGTTCATGTGTTACCATTTGTGTAAATTTAGAACGCGATCTGATATTTAATTTTGGAAACCGTATTGGAAACGCAGCAAAAATGAAATAATTGTTCAGATACGAAATATCAGTACAGCATCCATATAAATTAAGCTACACAAAGACATTAAGTCATTTAAATCAAAATTAAGGCCAAAATGAGTCGCCACACACAGGCAGACACAAGCGTAGCATCGATGTAGTTCTCATTAGTAAATTGTGGATGAGCTTCTGAACAACTTTGAGAAAATAATATAATGATTGTTTATTTGGCAAGAAAGCCACGTGAATTAAAATTCTATATGAATGTGTGTACTGTTGATGATGAATTATAAATCATTAAAAATAAAATTGTGACTGGTACAGAACTGTTGGAAAGCGTCTAGCAGTGTGTTGAGGCCTCTAACCTATTCGAGTCTGAGAGCCCCATAGATGCCAGATCGCTTGAAGTCCTAAAACTCACAGTAGAGTCTGATATGCTTATATTTCCATTTACATCTGGTAGATTCAGTTCCGCAATATCCTGCACTAACATACTTGTGTCCTCAAATTTAATATCGGTCTCCATGTCTTATTAGTTTAACAATTAAATCGACACTTAATGTTAGGCAATCGGAATGCGAAAGTTGTATCGTAATAATTCCCGAACAAATAATCTGGAAGGAGATATACGTGAACAACAGAATAATCAAATTACCTGTTCCAGAACGTCCCTTTTCTGTGTGATATGGTATCAGAAAAAAGGCAATTATAGTAGGAATATATTGTTGAGATGTATTCGTGTTACTAGAGAAAAATGTTAAAAATGCAGCAGACCAAAATATGTTAAGACCAGTCGAGGTGCGAGACACTCGAAAACTGAAAATGGCGCACAATTCAAAGTCAAATATTTAAACAAAGAATGTTCTGGAAAATAAAAAAAATTCTTTTTAAATAAAATTCGTTACAATCAGCCATGGTGGTTTAAATATGTCAGTTATTGTTATTTTACATTTGGCGGAGGATTCATCTTCCTCCACAAGTGCTTCATGTAATATAAAAAAGTTGCTAGTGCCTAAGACCAAATCGATTAAACTATAATTTGTTAAATGAAGAGGAAGATATTTCCTCTGATATAATTAAAGTAACATTTATTGGTAGATGCATACCACCGTGGCTGATTGAAACGAATATTATTTAAAAAGAAATTATTCGTCTAATTTCTAGAACATTCTTTGTTTAAATAATTTGCAGTATATATACTTTTGAATTGTGAGCAATTTGAGTTTCGGTATTCTGTAACTGTTCTAGCATGTCATCATGACAGTGGATTCAAATATTTCGGTACGCAATCCGAAAATCAGGTAAATTGTTTATTTCCTGTCGCGCAACATGTTTCTTTTAAACCTGTTCTAGCATGACTTTCTCTAGAAAGCTGCATCTGGCATTTTAGTCGACATTTTGGTTTTGTTTACCAATCTTGATGTTCACAATATAATTTTGCTACTAATTTGTGTTTTGAAACGTGCATATTGAGAGCGTTCAGGAATGTAGAGGTTAAATTAATTATCGGACAGAAATTAACCTCTCATATGAAAATAAATCAATTTTTATTTTTGGACATTTGATGTTATCGCTGGTTTCGTAAAACAATATTGTAAATTTTGAAAAATATTGTAAAATTTTTTGGAAGTTCTTTTGTTCATATTGTCGAAGTTTTGGACTTGTCTTGTGGAAGGAAATGAGAGAGTTTTGATCTGAGTTTCTGAAGTGCATAAGCGGGACACTGCGTGGTTTCATCTCCGATTCTTTGTCAATAAAAATTTGTAATCTTCTCGTCATTTTGTTGTTTTTAATTATCAGCGAAAAGGACCACAAATTTGCTTTGGGTATTTTAAGTTAATACTTGTTTTAAGGTCTCAATCATTCCAGTTCAGTAATTTGTGGACATCAGCGTATCCGGGTAAGCTTATTCAATTAATATAATATATAAATTACAAGTAATTTAATAATATCATGTCTGGTTTATTAAATACTGAGGATACAGAGCAGTTGGCTAGCGGACTTAAGGATTGTAGCTTAAGAGATAGTTCAGAGGAACTTAAGTGTTCCAAGATAGATGATCATTCCACATATATGGATTTTCCGGGCCTGGCATCCAAGAGACCCCCTTATGGTAGTGACCTAAGGGTCTCTACAGGAAAAGGTAATTTAATAATTGTTTTTTCGCGTCTAATCTCATTCCAGGTTATTTATTCGGGTGTATTGTTACGTAAAAAGTACACATTCCTTTGCATATTCTACACGTAATCAAACATATATTTCAATGATTGGGCCAGTTGGCCTTTGATGCCAAATAAATGTATTATTATTATTATATATATTTATTTAATTTCGATTAACATAGAAGCTAATATTACGTTCGATGACACTGGAAATTAAGATCAAGATATTGTAGACATTAACATAATAGATGTGGAATAGCAAACCAGCTTATCAGACACATAGGTGTATTAAGACTGAATCGGACTTGGCATCTTTAGGGTTTACATTAAATAATAGGGCGGCAACCTCTGCATGAAAAAATAATACGTATTAAATGGTTGAAAATCGAGTATATTTACTTTCGCTGTGTATTTATTTAATTCATAAACTTGCATTCGGTGTGGAATAAACGCATCCTCAAATTGGTTAGACGAATAACTACTAGACATTTCAAAAATTATTTTAAAATAGGAACACTTCACGCTTCTATGGAAGCAGATTTAAACAATCTAACATTCTGTAAAACGCCCCGGATTCAAGTAAATGCCGTATGACATCACAAAACAGCTTAGTGGCAAGATGGCTGAGAATAAGTACTGTTGGGAGCCCTTATTAGGACCGAAATTGCATTCTCCGGAAAATCCAGAGAATGTAATAGAATAGAATAGAATAGAATAGAATATCTTTATTTGGATTCAAACCACACATATTCCATCAAATAATAAAATTGGAAATTGTACAATATATATTTTTTAAATTATCACATCACATATAATTGTGCAATTAGTCATATATAGATAAGTATATCTCACTAGTTGTACAATAAGATAAATCAATAACAGAAAGATCGGCTGTAGAGAATTATAGATACATTATCAAAATAGGAACAATTAAGGTATAATTCGAGTGAAACATTATCCAAAAATTTGAGAACCATGACTAGCAATTGATTGTATGTATTGTTGACTAACATGATGATATAGTGCACAGCATTTCAAATATGATACAATACAAAACTTGGAAATGAAAATCTCAAGAAAATCTGTTTCCGATAACAATTATGCTTGTCTTTTAGGGAACAGAACAAACTTTAATTATGTTTATTTTCATGATGCTGTTATTAATGATGTGTTTGAGATTAAACATATGCAAGAAATTAAGGATTTAGGCATAACTATTCAATGTACAGCTTCTGCTGAGAGACATATTGAAAGTATAGTAGGCAGTGCCAAGAAAAGATGGGCACTAATAAATCGAAATATCTTATCAAATGATATAAAACTTCAAATGTATATAATATGGATTAGACCGGTACTAGAATATGCTGTCGCTACTTGGAATCCATTAAAAAAGGGTTTGTCTAATAATATAGAAGCTGTACAAAGAAAGGTTGTGAAACATATTAGTCCTATTTCTTGCACTATATACGCCTCTAGATTACAGTTTGTGTCATTGCAATCACTGTGGTTTCGGAGGATGTGTTATTGTATAAAAGTTTTCCATTTGAACCAGTGGACTGGTGCCTATATGACTCCGATAAGAAAGAGTCATGAAGTTGGAACTAGATCTGGACATTTGGCAATATCTCCTCCTTTGGTGGGGAATGTAGCGAGCAAGTTATTCTCTTTCTCGAAAATCTACAAAATTTATAACCAATTGCCAAAGGGGCTTAGAGAAATGCCTCCATCTAAGATGTCTTTTAAAACTTTATCTACTGAACTTGAAAAAGTCTGCAATCCTGCTGATATTTGTTATTCTTTTGATTATGATAATACTTTCTCATGGTTGAATAAAAGACAAGGATAATTGTTATCGAAAACAGATTTTCTAGAGATTTTTATTTCCAAGTTTTGTATTGTTATAATTGAAATGTTATGCACTATTTCTTCTAATTAGTTAACATTACATACAATCAATTGCTAGTCATGGTTCTCAATTTTTGCATAATGTTACACTCGAATTATACATTAATTGTTCCTAATTTGATAATGTATATATTATTCTTTTCAGTCGAACTTTCTGATATTGATATATTGTATTGTACAACTAGTGAGATATACCTATCTACATGATATTAATTGCACATTTATTGTGATGTGATAATTTTTTTTATATATTGTACAATTTCCAATTTTATTATTTGATGGAATATGTGTGGTTTGAATCCAAATAAAGATATTCTATTCTATTCTATTCTAACCATGAGAAAGTATTATCATAATCAATATAAAAAATATCAGCAGTACTGTAGACTCTTTCAAGTTCAGTAGATAAAAATTTAAAAGACATCTTAGACGGAGGCATTTCTCTAAGCCCCTTTGGCAATTGGTTATAAATTTTGTAGATTTTCGAGAAAGAGAATAACTTGCTCGCAACATTCCCCACCAAAGGAGGAGATATTGCCAAATGCCCAGATCTAGTTCCAACTTCATGACTCTTTCTTATCGGAGTCATATAGGCACCAGTGCACTGGTTCAGATGGAAAACTTTTATGCAATAGCACATCCTCCGAAACCACAAAGATTGCAATGACACAAACTGTAATCTAGAGGCGTATATAGTGCAGTAGATAGGACTAATTTGTTTCACAACTTTTCTTTGTACAGCTTCTATCTTATTGGACAATCCCTTTTTTAATGGATTCCAAGTAGCAACAGCATATTCTAGTATTGGTCTAATCCATATGATATACATTTTAAGTTTAATGTCATTCGATAAAATATTTCGATTTATTAGTGCCCATCTTTTCTTAGCACTGCCTACTATTCTTTCAATATGTCTCTCAGCAGAAGCTGTACATTGAATAGTTATACCTAAATCCTTAATTTCTTGCATAAGTTTAATTTCAAACACATCATTAATCACTGCATCATGAAAATAAACATAATGAAAGTTTGTTCTGTTACCTATTTTTAAAGCTCTCGTCTTTTTATTGTTTATTCTCAGCCCTAGCGTAATCAAATATCTACTCAAATCATACAAATCTAATGTCACATTATTTTTGGAGAATTCGACATTTTTTGGATCAATTGGGAAGATTATTTTTAAATCATCAGCGAATTTGCAAACTCGACCGTTAAGGATCTTAGTTTCCAAATGTGCAAATACAATTTTAAATAAAATTGGCCCCAAACTTGATCCCTGTGGAACTCCACTCGTTACTCGTTTCGATTTTGATATCAAATCGTTTACTTGAATACTCATTCTTCGATTATATAGATAGTATTTAAGTAATCTAAAAATATTCGGATCAATATTCAACAAACTAATCGCATTCAAAATAGCATCAAAAGATATAGAGTCAAAGGCTTTTGAAATATCTATAAATACAATTAATGCATCTAATTTATTCTCATCTAATGAAATTACATGTTTCCACATAGAGAGCATATTAGTAGTTGTCGATCTATCTTTCGTAAAGCCATGTTGACATAAATCAAAATCAGCCGGCAACATACATTCTAAATGATCTAGTATCAATCGTTCTATTATCTTCAAAAACGAAGGGATAATAGAGATTAATCTATAATCACTGGCGCACGTTGGCTTACTTACTTTTGGCAACGGCTTAGCTACTATCGTTAGTATATCGATTGGTAATTTCCCTTTCATCAAAATTCTATTTATAAAGTTGCAGAGCACATTCCTAAAAGTTAAGGGTAATTGAAGCAGGTTATCAATCGAAATCCCAAAGTGATCTTTTTGTTTTTTTTATTTGATTTTTAACATCAATTTTATCAATTTATCACTGTCAATAACAAGTCCTGATTCCTGGTCTCCCAAAGGATCAGGTAGTTCCATTCTGTGGATTACATATCAAATTGCCAAATACATCAACCAATTCACAGAGAAATTCATACTCAGTTTTATCCACAGGTAATATAAGCTTTAACTTTTCCTTATATTTACTATAATCTGTGAGGAGTTTGTATCCTAGTCTAGGATTTCTCTTCATTTTGGCCAAAATAATTCGTTCTGATCTTTGCCGAATTATCAGCAGTGATGAATTAATTTCGTTATCAATGAGATCGAACCTCATTTGTTTAACACTATTGATAAGACTACACTTTATTATATTATCTCGTTTAATTCTTAGTTTACACAATTTCCTATTAATTCGTTTCGGTATAATGAGACAGACTTATTTCAAGTAGGATCATTAATATACAGAAGGTAAGCATGAACTAAAGATATGAAACCTTGCAAACATTTGCTTTGTTCATAATGCGCACTCAGCATTAAATACCCTTACTAAACCTTATACGAACTATATATTTGACAAAGTAACTTAAGGAAGTTGGACTGCCTAATCTATTGTGCACGCCTTTATGGAATCGCCAAATGAGCAGCAGTTTCTTCTCGTACAGCGATTCATAGATTTCTAACTCGATTGATTTTTAGCTATCACTGAGTTTATTTAAATTAATCTTAATAAAACATAGATCTATACTATGAGCTTGATTGTACAATAAACATTAAACGACATATTTTGCATGCGAATTGATCTATAATGAAGGTTTATTACTTTATTTGCGTTTTGGTTAACATAACTTTTATCGATCCAGCAGATTTCTTTTCTTCAATTATTTCGGGTACCATTATCGTTAGCCTTATTAGTTGGTTCATACTCACAAATTTAATAAATAAAACTAATGAAGCAAGCATGTTATCCGCTCTAGCTATATTACCTATTCTTTAGACTGACCTTTCACTAGATATTCGCGTGTAACGTGAGTGTGTGCATTTCGGTAGCTGTTATTTGGATTATTTGCAGTTTATACAAGTAACTTACTGTTCGCATCTAACTATACCTATCCGAATTTCAGAGTACAATGGATTATTATAATTAAATAAGTTAAACCATAGCAAACAGTGAATCAATTATTTGTGAAGTCTTTTCTTTGAAGTTTTACACGATTTTAATCTATTTATCACCAATGACAACTTTTACCATTGAATTTTCTCATATCATTGTATATTTTCGATCAGTTACGTGTATTAACCACAATTCAGACATTTGTGAAAGAATAATTGCTTGTGCATAAGATATTCAACTTTGTAAACAGTATTTAATTCTTTTGCCATCTAGAGCACGGTCAATTTTGTTTAACTGTGACTTGTGCATAAGACATTCAACTTCGTAAACAGTATTTAATTCTTTTGCCGTCTAGAGCACGGAAATTTTGCTTGACTGTGACTTGTGTTTAAGACATTCAATTGTGTTAACAATATTTCATTTTATTGCCGTCTAGATCACGGTCAATTTGGACTAACTATGAATGTTCCGTGCTACATTGTGTACAATACATATGTGACCATTCGAATTAGCCTTCTCACATCACCCATCGGGAAAAGGTCGGGGATTGATCATAAAAATGGATCTCAACAGCCTATACCAATCATATGTAGGGAGACAATAACCCCACCGAAAACTCCTACAATATAAATGATTAACGATTCAGCCAAAACATTCCGGATTTATATATTTAGGATAATTTCTTATTCACAAAATTTCAATTCTGCCGAGACATTTTGGATTTATTTATTGTGTTCATTGTGACTATTTTTATACGAAATAATCAATTGTGTTGATAATATATTATTTTGCTGCCGTTTAGAGCACTTACTATTCAGATAAACAGTCTATTTTGATTTTGATTTGCAACCTTGTGTTCAATAAAAGTATGATGCTTCGACTTAGCATTCTCACATCACCCAGCGGAAAAAAGGTCCGGGACCAACCACAATTACGGATCAAAATATCAGCTACCAGGCAAATGTAGTAATGATATAGCATCACTTAATATATAGCTACCCCGCAAAACCTCTTACAATAACTACAAAACCTCCTACACCATAATGAAGTTTTATTACCTCATCTGCGTTTGATTAACGCTGCTTTCATTTTTCCAGTAGTTTTCTTTCTTTAATATATTTGGGCTACTATTATCGCTAGTCTTCTTCAGCTGATCCATCCTCATAAGTTTAACAAATGAAACTAATGAAGCAAGCACCATATTTCCTCTAGCTATATTTCTTTTTTCATCGACTGACCTTTCACTAGATATTTGCCTGTCACGTGTGTGTGCATATCCGTTACTGTTATTTTGATCTAACTAAATGAGGATAGAGTGGCTGAATAAAAATTTACCATTTGCATGTGTTAAATATTTCTTTCATGAACTCAATATAAAATGGCGTAAATGCAATTGCCCTCACATTTTTTTGTGTGGGGAGACCAATTATTCAGGAAAACCTGTCATAAAAACATGCCATGTGTGATAAAACTAGAAGTCCGATTGACCGATGCACGAGTTAAATTTAAATTCAAACTACTCAGGTTGTACTCAAGCTCTATTAGTTAATAAAATTTATTGTCATACCATTTAAAAAGCGCACGCTACGCCTGTGCATTTGTATGTGTAAAGATAACTTAAAAATTCTGTTAAATATAATTGATACACTTTTACGTAAATCTGAATGAAACCACAATTAATAGACATTGAGTTATCTTTTGCACGGGTCAGACTAATTATTAATTGCAAATATTTGAAATGTTGTATTATTAGAATAATCTAAATAGGTAGGGTGGGATGCAAGACACCAAATAAGTGTTCAAAACACTCACAGTTTTTAAATCTAAGGAGTAGATGGATACGAAATCTAGCAAAAATTATACTCGTAATAATTGATTAGTTATTACGTGAATTATAAACCCACTACTAAGTCAATCTTAATCCGATGTTCTTAATCTTTTAGTGGAGCTAGCCTGTGTTTCCAATTCGTGCAATCGCCATTTCCTGCTATTAGATAATGCAGTATTCCAAATCGAATCTAACAATTTCTCAACAGCTATTTCATTCAAAACAATATATCTAGATTTAATTTTGATAGATTCTCTAATTAATCTCATCACCCTATTACGACTACATATTACCATGCGTTTGCATTCATCTCAGCTGATAATATGTCCAGTCTTCTTTGCATGACGAGCAAGATCAGATTTAGGAATATGTCATACTTACACGCAGTTTTATGTTCACCTCTTTTTACTTTGGTTGGGCGCATTGTTTTACCAACATTCTTGAAACTACAATTATTGGATGGGATCTCATATACTCCTGATGTTTCCAAGGTTTGAATCTTTTCTTTTTTGTTAGTGAGACTGCTTTAAAACGATCCTCATATTGTTTTATGAAGCTAATGATTTTACTTTCATTTTTAATATAGAGTCCGGTAATACCATGACCTTAGGCTCTACGTTATCCTTATCCGTTTTAAATACCTCAAGCTATGGTTAATTTTTTTCACAGAATCCATCACTTTTGTATCTATTAAATGAAAAGAGTAACAGATAACTTGGAATATATCGCGCGGTCTATCTAATTCTAATTTTCTATGCTTTATATCAGTTAATCTACGGCTTCTTAATGTTAATGACTTTATTATACCGTCATCCATACGATGCGGGTGATTGGACTTGAAATTAAGTAAGATAGCGGAATACATATTCTTCCTATACGCATCTCTTCCTATTTTCTGACCATTTCTAATTGATTTGACATCGAAAAATTGGTAATTAACCTGATAATTCCCTTTCCGGAGTAAATTCGAGTTCTCTTATTCGATAAGCGAAATTTAAGAGATTAACCATTTCATTATCATAATAGTTCCAGACCCTAAAAGTATCATCCAAGAAACGTAGGTTTAATTTTAATTTCAGTGGAGTCGTATCCAAAAGATTGTTTTCCAAATAATGCATAAAGATATTTTCTATTGGGACCGACGAAGGTTGTCCCATTGGAACACCTCAAATTTGTTCATAAATTTCTTTCCGAAATTTAAAATAAGTAGAGGACATACATATATACATCATCTCCATGACGCTTCCAATTGTCAGTTTGCTTCCTTCTAATATTAAGAGGTGATCAACTAAAAAACCTCTAAAACCGGTATATTCGTGTACATTGATACCTCATCTAAGCTTACTGATCTATCCTTTACATCCAGTACACATTTATCAAAAGTTTCAAGCAACTGATATGAGTTTAGCATGGTATGTTCTGTAAAATAAGAATATTTTCTCATTAAATGGTACAAAAATGGAAATTTTCTATGTTGTGGGAGTGTTGTACATTTACTATAATTATTAAAGTATTAGCAGTCTTATGCACTTTAACTAAACCATAAACTCTGGGTGCAAATTTATCTATTTGAATGAGAGTTTTCCCATGCGTCGAATCCAAATGATCACTAATAATTTTACTTGTCTTTGTAACCTTTAGCCGCTTATAGACAGATAATATTATTTAAAAATTATTCCTTTATGAGACTTTAATTTTATAGTTAAGTTTAACTTTATCCTTTTGGTGTATCAAAACCATTTAGTTAACATCTAATTCAAATTTCACTCTAACCATATCTAAAAGAATTTGCGCCGTTTTAACGGGCAGAATCGCCAAGTTTAAACCAGCTTTAATTAGTTAAACTTGATAAATCTTACGATTTACTGTTGATAGATTTAAAATTCCAGTAGTCACGATTAAGTTATTATATTCTAGGGGACTATAAATTCCAAAATCAACCTGAGTGGTTTTAATTGAAATTTAACACGTGCATCGGTCATTCGGACTTCTAGTTTTATCACACATGGCGTGTATTTATGACGAGGGTTTCTGAATTAATGGTCTCTTCCCACCAAAAAATGTAAGGAAAATCTAAATTACGCCATTTTACATTGAGTGTATAAAACAAATAGATAACGCATGCAAATTGTAAATTATTTTTTAGCTACTCTAGTCTCACTTAGTTAGATCAAAATAAAAGTAACGGATATGCACACACACGTGACAGGCAAATATATAGTGATAGGTCAGTCGATGAAAAAAGAAATATAGCTTGAGGGAATATGGTGCTTGCTTCATTAGTTTCATTTGTTAAACTTGTGAGGATGGATCAACTGAAGAAGACTAGCGATAATGGTATCCCAAATATATTAAAGAAAGAAAACTACTGGAAAAATGAAATCAGCGTTAGTCAAACGCAGATGAGGTAATAAACCTTCATTATGGTGTACGAGGTTTTGGAGTTATTGTAAGAGGTTTTGCGGGGTAGCTATATATTAAGTGACGCTATATCATTACTACATTTGCCTAGTAGCTGATATTTTGATCCGCAATTATGATTGGTCCCGGACCTTTTTTCCGCTGGGTGATGTGAGAATGCTAAGTCGAAGCATCATACTTTTATTGAACACAAGGTTGCAAATCAAAATCAAAATAGACTGTTTATCTGAATAGTAAGTGCTCTAAACAGCAGCAAAATAATATATTATCAACACAATTGATTATTTCGTATAAAAATAGTCACAATGAACACAATAAATAAATCCAAAATGTCTCGGCAGAATTGAAATTTTGTGAATAAGAAATTATCCTAAATATATAAATCCGGAATGTTTTGGCGGAATCGTTAATCATTTATATTGTAGGAGTTTTCGGTGGGGTTATTGTCTCCCTACATATGATTGGTATAGGCTGTTGAGATCCATTTTTATGATCAATCCCCGATCTTTTCCCGATGGGTGATGTGAGAAGGCTAATTCGAATGGTCACATATGTATTGTACACAATGTAGCACGGAACATTCATAGTTAGTCAAAATTGACCGTGATCTAGACGGCAATAAAATGAAATATTGTTAACACAATTGAATGTCTTAAACACAAGTCACAGTCAAGCAAAATTTCCGTGCTCTAGACGGCAAAATAATTAAATACTGTTTACGAAGTTGAATGTCTTATGCACAAGTCACAGTTAAACAAAATTGACCTTGCTCTAGATGGCAAAAGAATTAAATACTGTTTACAAAGTTGAATATCTTATGCACAAGCAATTATTCTTTCACAAATGTCTGAATTGTGGTTAATACATGTAACCGATTGATAATATGTGATGATGTGAATAAAGTCATTGGTAAAAGTTGTCACTGGTGATAAATAGATCAAAATTGTGTAAAAACTTCAATGAAAAGACTTCACAAATAATTAATTCACTGTTTGCTATGGTTTTAACTTATTTAATTATAATAATCCATTGCACTCGGAAATTCGGATAGGTATAATTAGATGCAAACAATAAGCCACTTGTATAAACTGCGAATAATCCAACTGGGAGAAATAAATCCACTATGACACTATAATCCACCGCATGTTCCCTGCGTATTGCGCGCGGGTGTGTATATTTTATAAACAAAACCCTATTAATTACAATTAAAATTGCAGTTCAAGAAATCTCTATTAAAACGGCTTGAAACTAACAGAGATTGTTTCTAAAATCACAGTTAAGAGAAATATTGTGTAAAAACAGAGATAGATTTTTTTGACCGTAAAGAGTATCATATTTGTCAAAATTTAACATCGTTGGTTTGAAACGCGGAGCTGCGTGTTACATACACCTCTCCAACAATGAAAATTATTACACAATGAAGGGGACTAACCTTACAGGAGGTATTATTGCTCTGCCGTACCGTGTAACAACTGATATTTGCTCTGTCGACACTGATTCTGGTTCCTCTATATCTCGCGGCGGTGTGACGACGTCAGTTGGCTCAGTTGTTGATGAGATGTCGGACATCAGTCTGTAGTCAGCAAAACTGTCTGGAGGTGGAATCGTCGTTTCTTCACCGCCTGATAGGTCAACATCGCGGGACAGCGAGTCATTTGGATCATCCCGTTGTGCTGCTTGCAATTCTTGAGTGCTTGTATGTGAAGGACACAGGATGGAGGCACAGAATTTTGCAGGACGGATTAGGGAGTCTGCGACCACGTTATCTGACCCTTTGACATGAGTGAATTCATATTCATACTCGTGTATTCGTATAAGTTGTGAGTTGATACGTCCTGAATATAAATAATCTTTCTTTCCTCTGAGCATCGGTTAGTAGAGGAAGATGGTCTGTGTAGATCTTGAACTTTTGGCCATCAAGATAGGTGTGGAAGTGTAGGATCGACCGGTAGATTGCGAGTAACACTTTTCATAATTTATCATATCGCGTCTCGCGAGGTTGTAGTTTTTCCGAATAGAAGGCAATGGTTGGTGTATGCCATTGATGGACTGTTGAAATACTCCACCTATGACAACGTCGAATGCGTCAGTGATCAATTCAAAAGGTTGAGACCAATCAGGTGAATGGGGCATGGTCGCTTTGTATAAGGCCTCTTGGTGGCCCCTCAAGCCTGCAAGTCGTCTACTTGAGGTGAAACAGTTGTGATTTTTGACAAAATCTGCTCTTTCTGGCACGAGAAGTGCTGAATTCAGGCACAATACAAATCGAGAATAGTAATTCATCTTGCCCAAGAATCGTCGTAATGCTCGAACGGTGGTTGGAGGCTACAGATCTTGAATAACACGTACCTTAGCAGGTATAGGTGTCATGCTTTTCTCGGAAATTTGATGACCGAGGAATGCAATTGATTGCTGTGCAAAGACGCATTTGTTGCCATGAAGTCGGAGGCCATAGTCTGCTAGACGTGTGAGTAGAATCTCAATATGCTTTATATGTTCGGACATTGAGTTGGAGAATACCAGGATGTCGTCTTAGTAGGGAATTACAAATAGTAGACCATCTAGTATTTCGTCCATAACGAGTTGGAATGTTTGCGAGGCATTTTTGAGACCGAATGGCATATAGTGTTATTCGTGAGTGCCACATCCAGTAAATCTGAGTGTAGTATATGATACGGAGTCTTTGTCCATCGGAACTTGATAGTAGGCTTTCACTAGGTCAATTATGGAATACACGGTATGACCGATAGCGGATCTGAGTAGGTCAGCTGGATTTGGCAGGATGTTCGAATCCGACTGTGTGCAAGAATAGCGAATGCGATAATTCCCGCACTTCCTGAATGTTGCTGGTTCACTCTTTGGTACTACTACCACAGGCGACGCAAAAGGTGTGCTGAATAGTGTACAGATGCCTTGTTGACGCAACATGGCGAATACTTGCTCGGCGGCCTCATGTTTGTGTGGTGCCAATGGACGTGCTCGTGGAGGATGAGGAAGTGGTTTTGACAAGATGATACGATGGGATGTGATGGCACGCTTCTACTTGAGATCGGGCATGAAGGAGATAGGTTTGGAAATTTCTTCCTGCCGTTTCAGAACATCGTCCAGTTGTGGTACATGAGGAACTGGAGAAATTAGCTGTACGGATGAGACTGCTTCGGCGCGAGTCATATGATTTAACGCTGATAAAAGCAACTGATTGTCTGCACTGCGTATCTCTCGTATTCTTGGACGAATGGTCAGGTCGAAGTGTTTGATAAAATCACGTCCAATGATGTTTTTTGTCGTATTGGCAATGATGAAAGGATACTTGAAATATCTTTTTGAGTTGGAGAACGAGATTGTGTGTACTCGTACCCCAAACGTCGCTATGTTGGAGCCCATTGGCGCATGTCAGATGCTGGTGTCGACTGGGTGGGGGTTCGAAATAATTGTGGCGTAGTAAGCTTACATCTGATCCAGTGTCTATGAGAAATAATTCGCTAGAGGTTGCGTCACGGATGAGAAAAGATGTTGATAGTGGCAACTGACGATGAGACTGGTTGCTGGCATTTGGGCGTTTAAAGCATGACTTGACTGGAGCCGTCGCTGTAAATACAATAGTTTGATTGCGCTCTACCGCGAAAGCAACGTGCTTTGAGCCATCATACGTGGAGCAGCCAACGACTTTGGGTGCTCAGCCTCTGCTGCCGCAGAGGAGGCTGACCCCAGCAGTTTTCCGAACCTTCCATGGTCGGATCCTCCTGAGTTGCTGAGGATGACCGCACCCACTTTAACGTCGCGTCTGTGCGCGGGATTATGCAGCCGTTTCTGAGGCAATAACGTGTGGAGTGGCAATAGCTGCGGTGATTCTGACACCACTCCGCCGGTAACTGTGGAACTGTGACCCGGCCTCTCGATGCGATCTCCTGGTGCTATTCCGGGACTGTGTTCTACGCTGGTCACGCCTGCTTTGGTCGAGTCTATTATGGACGGCAACGACTGAGGCCAAATTAGGCCTGACGGCGAGGTTCTTGAGCAGGCTGATGAGGCGTTCATTCGTGATATTTGTTCCGGCTGATGATGCGGTGGATTGTGATTCCGACAGTCTTGAGGGGATGTGGCCTTTCTCTGGGTCAGGTGAGCTGTAGTGGTGTTTCTTCCACCACTTGCCTAGAGGTGCCGGCAGAACTTCGTCTTGTACTTCGACGGATTCGCGCAGGAACATGGCCATCTCTTGAAGTGCCGGCGGGAGCTTCTGTGGGAAATGTCGCATTAAGATTTCCTTGGGCAAGTTGAATTCCAAGGCTTTCTGCTCCATCTCCCTAAATAGCTCAGAAGGCGTGCGGCTACCCAGGAACATGTGGCTCATTAATTCTGTAAGCCTGTCTTCTCGATCTGGTTTCAAGCGCTGCTTGACGGCACGTTGGAGGCTCTGCCATGGCTGCGCACATTTGCCCTCAGTGTACTGATGCAGGATATCTTTTAGTCCGCGTCTGAAAGACATTGGGATCGTCTCCCAAGCCCTAAATATATTGAGCCCTCGTCTGTTATATTGGACACCTTGGCCAATAAAGTAACATCGTCGACCCACTCGTCAAGGTAGTCTGGATCGAATTGGCATATTTTTTACTGTGTCTATGTGTTGGTGCGGCCTGTTTCTGGGCTCACCACCGGGCTTCATGCATTCCCTGAACTGGACGTCATCTTATGTGTGAGTGTTGTCGAGAATAGATGGCAGTGTTACATCGTCCTCACCCGTCATCGTGCGGCTGTCTTCGAGCATTGTGATCTCGAGAGTGGTTTGTGTCTTAGGATTTACTTTCCTTCGTGGCATTCATCCAAAGTGCTTGAAGTTCTCAAAATCTAGATGCTGATTAATTCTTTGCTGGCTGTGAGTTCGACGAAACGGGCACCATATATATAGGGGTCTTTTGCGGGGTTGCTATCTCCCTACATAGAATTGGTCGCTGCTGTTGAGATCCGCGCTTATGATCAATCCCCGGCCTTTTCCCGATGGGTGAGGTGAGAAGGCTGATTCGAATGATCACATATGTATTGTACACAATAGTCCAAATTGACCGTGCTTTAGAGGCCAACAAAACGAAATACTGTTAACACAATTGAATGTCTTATACAAAAGTCGCAGTTAAACAAAATTGTCCGTGCTCTAGACGGCAGCAAAACGAAACACAGTTAACAAAGTTGAAGCAAATATTCTTTCATAAATGTCTGAATTGTGATGAATACATGAAACCGATTGAAAATATATGGTGATATAAATAAAGTCACTAATAAAATTTGGCACTGATGAAAAACTTCAAAAATAATTAATCTTCAGTTTGCTATGGTTTTAACACATTTAATTATAATAATCTATTGTACTCTGAA
>JAQBSW010008932.1:0-31408 GCA_029291075.1 Eudiplozoon nipponicum
CTCTCCTCGATTTAATAAATAAAAGTGTATCTTTTTGTTTGCATTAAAAAATAATATTTATGCGTATTAATTACAAAATTTACCACCGGTTGCCGTTATGATCTATATTATATGTGAAAATGAAAACAGTTTTATGAATTAAGATTTAAAGTATTCATTAATGACCAGCGAATTGTTTTCCGATTTTATCATATTCAATTTCTCACCGAAGTTTTAATTTCTAGTTTCTTGCCTCCTATCGGTAATGAACCTTTAACAACATGATGTGATACTTTGAAATATAGCGATAAACCTATGTGAGTATACAGCCCTATATCACAATGGTTAAAATATTTTTGGCTGTGTTTTGCGACTTGTTAGATACAAAGGTATTGGGGATTATATAAAGCTCACAAACTTGTTTTAAAAAACTGTTATTACTACCAATTTAATGACTGATAATTTTATTGCATAACGTAAATTTATTTAACGAAAGATATAAAAGTTAATCTTCGCGATTGCACAGAAATTGTGCATCCGAAATTTACTGTCAAGCGTAGTGGGAGATTGCTAAATCTGAGAGCCATCTACCTAATTTTATTTCTTTATATATACGTTGCGATTTGACCTTCGCTAGTCAGTTTGCCGTCGTTCTATGAGGATGAACATGGAAGGAAGAAACGCGTCAGAATGTGTGGTTACCGGTAGTTTCGCATTGTTGTGTAACTGTTTAAATACACTTGGATTGACGTTTATATAAAGCACGCAGTGTTTATTTAAATAATGGTTATCTCCACCCGTGCAGTCAATGATTGTTAAGTTATATGGATTTGGTTTTTATTTTACACCTTGACATTATACAATTTGGTCGACGACTTTAATCAACTATTTGAGTAATTGCATTTCAATGATTGTCCTAGTTCAAATTGAATATTTACCTGTTAATAAATTTGCTTGTAATTAACATTTTACTATGAACGCATAATAAATTTAAAAATTAACACAAAATATGCTGGACAAACACATTAGCAAACGATAATGAAAGCTTCATTTGCCAATCTGATACATTTCGTTAACAGGTTGTCAACTGGAGTGAATAAAATTGTAGCGTTTTTTGTTGTTCTAATGCAATTTTTGATTTTTGATATTTTGCTAAATATATTAAGCCTCAATATTGAAGATGGATGCGCAATCTGTTTTAAATGGTCCGCGAACAGACCATTTTACAAGTAATTTGCCGAAAACTGTTCCAGACCACGATGTGCCGCTGTTAAACCTTAAGGTAACAATTCACTTCACTGCTCTCAATCCACTCAATTATTAGAAGTAACGTGATTTATTCTTTTCTATGAGATCAAGAATCCAGTATTAATGGCACTATTTAACGTTATACTAGCCTAGTGTTGCCAAAGCGAATTGATTCCTGGGAGGTTTACAATATTAGAGCTTCCAATTGGTGTCTGTCTAGTCATGCTAATAATTAGGAAAACTAAAATTTTCGTTAACAATGCTGAGACTATTCATTAACTGGTGTGAGAATATGCCAAGTTAAAGACTATATTGTGTAAGAATCTTTTCACCAGCCTTTTAAATTTTACTTTAAATTTACAAAATACCTATGTGTCTGCGTTGTCGTAGATAAATTACAATTAATGAACGGTTAAAGGGATATTATCATTATATGTATATTCATTGACAAGACAAGAGTTTATATTGCTATATATTATTTGTTTGACGTTAATTTTACGAAGTTTTCCAAAAATAATCAATCTTATTGACTATAGTTCCAAAAATCTCCGCATGTGTATACAATATTCGACATATACAGTCTATTAGTGTTAACTAAACTAAAAGTGATAAAACATTTAATTAAGGTAAATTTTGGTATTTAAAGTTTTGTCAATAACACCAGTTTCTTAAGCAATGAACGCGGTTTAAATCTCTTGTATTTTACACAGTCCTCTTACCTTTGAATTATTCATTAATTAACAAATGGCTGACGTTTCATTAGGAATAAATATAATGAAATTCGAGACGTTCAATACGACTTGATACCACGAAATAATGTTTCGCTGTCCTCATATTTAATTTATAATTTTGCAATTTTATGACATGGTGTTGCCTTTTACATATGAGCAAACAGTAAGTTAAAAATGTCCAAGTTCAGGATAAAGCATCTGCATTTCTTTCAAATAACAGATGAATTTTAAAGGCAAATCTTTAAAATTAGTATAGGCATTGATTATGAATTTACATACGAATGTGTAAATTATTAAAGAGAAAGAAATAGTCTCCCACGTTAAAACGGGAAAGATGAACGTTTGAGTCTCATATTCTAAAAGAATCATTTAAATTTATTTATTTTTACAAAGGTTAGATCCATAGAAATTATTCTCTTTTAAAAATTTCCTGTTATCAATATAGGTTAAATTTATAATTTGGTATTGATGATCAAATATGGCCGTACTGGTTTGTATGTTTTGTTTACATTTACACTTGAATAAATTGTGCCTGTAGCTAATAACGATAAGCTTGACATAGTTCCCAATCAATCTTTGCTTTAAGTAAAACTATTTTGTCCTTGTTTTTAAACCGTGTTCCGCCATTTTACCAGTGATAGTATTATGTAGCTGGAAACAAACTGATTTCGGTTAGGAAACCAGAGTAATAAATATTCCTTACTTTATCAATTCTGCAATTCTACTAGTAAAACGTTATATGATTCAATTATTATGTCGGTTTAATTATTTTAGGCTTGGTTAATTAAAGAAGCAACGCTTATTACTTCCTTTGGAGGTGACGAAACAACGAATACTTTCGATTTAAATGTTCTTCCGAATGATTTTCTTAAAATAACAACGTAGAATTTTAAGCAAGTACATGACTCATATTACGTTCATATTTGCCAATATAAACTTAGCATTGTTAAATTTAGCAAAGAAAATTCGTCGAGTAGACCAGTTTTGCCCTTAATTGGAACTCACCAAATACTGTTCAGTATTCTTCCTCGTTCGCAGCCATATTCTGGACAGTATAAGACGAATTACCAGTAAGAGTGAAATCGGTCTTCTGGATGAAATTACTTTGTGACCTTATGATTGCATATTTTATACCGATCTGTCTCTCTTTCTCTATCTCTCTCTCTATATATATAATATAATATAATATAATGAGATTAGTATTTAATTCTTAAAAAGGCTAGTATATTGAATTTTATCCACTACTAATTGGCAGCGGAATCCATTTGCTTAAAACATGATTTTGACAGTTATTTCACTTTCAGCCTTCACTAAATCATTATAAACAGCACTAGCATACATGAATTATTTCATTTTTGTCAACTAGATCGTCATTAAGACTGCAGCTTTAAAAAAATAAACTGATAAATTCCGAAATTCAATTCTTCAGGCCATATTTTATCCATTCTATGGATTGTATTGTTTCTATGTGTCGTTGACGTGATAAATACTTCAATTAAATAGAATGAAATATATAAAATCTATCCAATGATTGTGCATTGTACAAAATATTTTTCGAATATTATTACAAATAATGCTATTTATCGAGATGTTTTTCTCATACGAGTACATTTGGTGTTTTCTGTAACTTTAAATGCTGCGAAAATGACGATGTGAGAGAGCAATCGCTTCAATGTTTGGGAAATTTCCCATACGTCGCGCGCGAGTCCTTATTTTTTTGAAAAAACAACAAAGGCGTAAATCCCGTCATCATTATAGAACTAAAATCAGCTGTCTAAGAAGATTGACTCATTAGTATATTTATTAAGTTTTTCAAATTTCCCGCTTATGTCTATGGCTAGGACGAAGGCGACATGGGTAGGTACATCAATGCTAGCGGATTAAATTTTTAATCATTTCGAACTGGCGGTTTTCTTAGCAGGTCAGCGCGTTATTTAGTGGAGATGTTTGGTTTTGTCGAACCTTTGTTATCAGATCTTTTATGCCCTCTTTATGAGATACTTAAATAACCGTTTACGAATGTGACGTTGATCGTATTTTAAGCTACAAACGTAAAATTTTCTTGTAAGGAACAAAGGTGTTATTGAGGCTTCTGATAAATAGCTACATTTGATAATCATTAAGGCCAGATTATGAAATTAAAACTGGCACATTTGAATCTTGTATTTATTGGCTAAAGCTATCTCGAAAGCAGGTTGGTTCATATTCGAGTAAAGGCTAATACGATAGATACCAGAGAACTAGCGTTGATATTACTCAGCATAATAAATTAGGCATGTAAATTAATAATTAAATCTATGGAATTTTAGACCCAACTCGAAAGATGAAACAAAAAATGGTTAAAATATTAAGGTTTTTTAATCCCTATTTAATAATATTAGTCCTGGTCGATTTGAATGGCTTTAGCGCAGATTGACTACAGAATATCTAGAAATGGAAACCTCAGAAAATGTCATTTTGAAGGAGATCATTGGAGTGGAACACCTATTTTCCGTTATGAACTAGATGAATTTTGAATCTAAAATAGCGAAATTATTAGTAATTCATGCATATGGGCAACGCAAATAAATTATGAGATTGGAATACTAACACATAACCTAAGTTTCTATGAGGCCATTTGTCTTAAAACAAGCACAGATTTAGCTACAACTTATAAGATTAAGTCTGTTTGTATTAAAATGTTATGTGAACAATTTAATGAAGATGACATTTACATCAATATAAATATAGTCTCTTCTTCTTAGTCATAAGGTAAAGCTAAATTATTATTTTCAAAATGATCGATACCGCATATGAGGACACGGTAAAACGCGATTTCCTCACAATATAATATTGACTTTGGTTTTATACTTTTCCCTAAACCATTAAACATAACAAAAAATATGGTGTATCTTTAGCATTTTCCGACACGTAATGTATTTAAATCTTTTGAAATAGAATAAAAAAGAATCTTTTTTCTAACATATACGCCAATGATTGCATGTACCTGTATTGACAAAATTTCTAATCGTATACTTAGAGAAGATAGAATGTCAAATTTTGCATTGATTTCATTATATATCGATATTTCTGTCAATGGACATTGAAATGCCTAATTAATATCATTAATAATAACCTCAAAATTCTGGAGAGTGATGCAACATGGACATTGGTATTTAACTGAAATTTGACTAATCATATTACTTCATCCCGTCTAATTTTCAGGAACAGATAATTTGAATAGATTAGAATTGTTCCTATATGACACCTGTTCTAAATACTGGTGGCCAATTTAGTTATGCACTATATGATAACGATCATCCTAGAAAGGGAAACTTTGGCGCGATCACGTTAATTTAGATAATTGAATAATTATAATTACGATCAAGAATCGTGATTATAATGAATTGGATAAATTGGTTTAACTAGCTAGTCGGATAAAACAACTTAATTAAGAATTAGAACTAGAGATTATATATATATATATATATATATATATATATATATATATATATATGTACATATATATATATATACTGATGCACTCAGGAATTCTCCTTGATTTAAATTCTGATAATTTGCTTCGATTGAGAAGTTAAATTCACAAATGGATGATAAAACGGAGCCTGAGTATATAACAGGTGTTAAATAAATTAAAGGAAGTATTTCAACTGAATGACTGCCCAATGCAAGTGATATAACCTGTTATGAGAGGAGTATTCAGAAATAGTGATTTGGAACTGAGTAGGTTATAATTTCATACTAACCAAGTTATTTGGAGGGTGAAGTTTGTGTACGATTTCGATTTAAAAAAGGAAAGAATATCTCAGGCAGCAAAGTAAGCAATTAAAAAATTTTCTAAACAAACATCTTCATTAGACTGCTTTCTTTTGATCAAATGAAAAGTATTGTTCCAATTAGAACATCCTGTGTTCATATCCTTCATCGCCTTCATTGTTATCTGGCGTAGGGGCGAAATTGTGCAGACGATTAAAATAAGAAGAGGAGACTGTGACAAATTATGTAAGTTTGACTTCATTAATAAATGTGATCTAAATCTCTACGCATAGAAAACGCCATTATACCAAGTGGAGTGCATGTAATGATCCCGCGCTTGGCAAACGCTAATGTTTTCCTAGATTAAATGGGGTAAAGATTGAACCAAAATCGAGAGCAACAATACTGAATGCTAGGCCTGATGAAATAATTTTAGTTTAGCAAAAAGTAGCAAAGAGAAGGACACGCAACTGAATGCATTGCCTCTCACTCTACATAATAGTGGCAAATTGTACGGAAGACCACCCTATTTGACGAAGAGTGAAAAATTATTAGGACACAATCTAGTACGGCTAGAAATGTAATCATTTATAAATGACACATATGCACCAAGGCTATATTCCGTGGCTCGTGACTTCTACGTAAGTATAGATGCGAAATAGAAGAGATTTGCTTGGATTTAATAAATATATGATCGGGATACATTTTTATGCAAAAGTTATTCAAATTAGGAATTTTGGTGAATTCGCTGCTCATCCTATAAATTCAAAGATTTTTTTAAAAAAAAATGCATATTTCTGCCTTTTATGTTACATTAACGCATAAGAGCACTTCATCAAAACCATTTAAAAAATAAAAACAGACTGTTATATAAGACTTAACATACTACTCCAGTTGACAACAAGACAAATCGTAATATAAACGAGAGACGGTTGGTTTTACAAATGCTAACATCTGGACATCAAGGAAATACGTTTAGAATAAAACTAACTATGACCACGTTTTAACCTTTAACAAATAAACCACTTACTAGAATAAGCAAAGTTTGAGGAATACAAAATAGATTAGGCTCTTTTTAACCAATTGCAGAGCATAGCAAAACTCCAACTAGTCCCTCATATTAACCATTGTCGACTATCTTTGGCTATTCCCAGAGCAAAACGACAAACTGATCAACAGAAAAATATACATGTATATATATATATATATATATATATATATATAAATTGATTGAAAGTATAATACCAGGTTTCTATCAAGTATTGTCCATAAGTACCCTAGACAGGACAGAATCAGACATACTAATAGCTGACGTCTGAGACTTTATCCGCTGTGGTAAGAGTGGTCATTTTTAAGCCTTATGCTATTCCAAATAAATTCCACCTGAAGGAAAGGCTAGCCAAAATATTATGTTGGTATGTTACATATAATTGCCTGTAGTATGCGGCACGGATGGTACAGTGGGTAGAGTCGTCGATTCTGAAACGTCTGTGTCTCAGTTAGAGTCCCGACCTCGGCAACTTCTGGACAGTACTTGAAGAGTTCCACGTAAGGACAAAACGGGTCTACTAGATTAATTGTCTTTACTAACCAAGGCAATGTTTAATTTTTCATTTACGTATGAAGTATTAAAATGAAGATGGCACGCCTAATTTATTCAAATACTTGGACCGTAACTTTAATGTCCACTTCAGAACTTAAATGATTTTACGGTCATTACATTGAAGCTGCTCTCGTCACATTCATGTTAGAGACGAAAGTCAGAGGGCATTGCTTGTACGAGTGGAGGTAACAATAGTTTACCTATATTGCAGTTAAATACTGTTTGTTGCGAAGAACTAATATATATGCAAGTATGTATTAGGTGTTGCAGACCTAACAAAATTAGTTCGCAGCAGAAGGATAAACCGTTCATGCTGCCTTTGGTTTATCCTTCTGGTCACAACTGAACTAATTTGTTACTAGGTTCGCAAAACCTAATACATACTTGCATAGTTTACCTAAGCAAAAGTTTACAAAATTTCAGTAAACACCAATCCTATTCATTTAACCAGATGCAAAAAATACTAGAAAAACCACCAATTTACATAACTTTGTCGATGTCTAATTTTCTATTTAACTAAATGGAATTCGATACAAATTTTAAAAATTGCAGTCACGGGACTGCATAGAAATTGTACGGCCATCATTTCCAGTCATGTGCAATGTATGTGAGATTACTTGATGTGAGATCCGCATATCGTCTTTTGCTTTCCATATATATGTAATAAGGTTTGATCATCGCTACTCAGCTTGTGGTCGTGTTCTGATGATGATCGCTGAAAGACGATCTACGTCAGTACGTGTGACTGGCGTTAGTTTATCTATGTTGTGAGACCGGTCAAATACAATAGGATTGGTGTTTATATAAAGCTCGCAAACTTAATTTAAACTAAATGAAATAATCACAAATTTTTCTACATTTCGATTAAGCTGCATTTTCTTTAGCTCCATCATCTTGTGCCTGCTCCCTGGATCGTGACTTATACTGCTGTAATGTAATAAATTACCTGAGCTACAAGATTTTAAGAACCCTTATGTTATAAGGTAGCTTATTAAGCATACTTTAACCATTTATTGGAAAACTTTCTAATTCATGTAACATAAACCCTTTAGAAGTAAAAATAGGCTTTATTGAGATTTTTGTTACTTGCAGACCTCATGATGATCAGTGATTAATACAAATATTTTAAACCAAAAATAGAGTAATAAATGGTAAAATTTATTGTTTTAAAAACAATTCATTAAGCGCTTATATAGAGACATGAGCAGATGTTCGCCTACTTCGAGTTATGCTCAAATGGATTTAAAGAACGATAGACTCTGGGACCCAACAATTTTTCAGTCAAAGCTTGAAGCAGATACACCAGATGGTTTTAACCAATCGAACAGCTTGGCAGATTGCTTACGACCACTGGTAGAAAAACAGCGATTTCAGTCAATTGCAGAAAAACAGGGCATATTTCCTTTCAAAACAGTTACAACTTCTAATCCAACTATTACTGTAGCAACAATTAGGCAAAGTGCCAAGACTTGCCGGAAGAAAGGCTTCGATCAACTGAAAGAAGTTTTGATTCGCAGCCCAGCAGATAAAGCAAACACAAGTAATTTTCAACAGTCTTCTCGAAACTCCCACTCTGGATTACGGCATTGTGATTTATTGCCACAAGACACGGTGAATTTACAGAGGGAAGGCCCAACACTCATAAGACAAAATCAGTATTTAACAAATTCTCCTATTTTAAGTAATGGCGATTCAGAAATTTGTTATAATTCTTATCATGAAGGTAACCAAGTGAACTACTGTCATCCGAATAACCTGGCTTTAATTGCCGAAGACAGTGCTGAAGAAGAAGACGATCTCTACGGTGATGTGCTACATATTGACAATAAGACCACACATGCAGAAATTAAAAAGGTAAAAATTTTGTGAAATGAAAAATGGAGTTAAAATGTCTTAGTTATAAAATTATGTATTAGGCGTTGCTCACCTAGTAACAGATAAGTTCAAATATGACCAGAATAATAAACTAAAGACAGTATGAACGGAAAATATAATCCCGTGCATATTCGTTTTGTGCTTAATGGCGAGTCATCTGTAGGAGCCGGTATTACGTCCTTTACCAACTATATATTTGGGAGGGGAATGTAGGAAAATAGGAAATTAAAATCACCTATTTCCCTACATACCTCGCCCAAATATATAGTGGGTAAACGGTGTAATACCGGCTACTACTAGTGAGTTTCCAGTAAGCAAGACTACTTAGAGTGATAGCCGAAAATCTGACTTTCCATAACATGTATACACTTTGTGGTTACGTTCTCGAAAATCAACAGTTGTCAGTACGTTTGACGGCTATGTAATGCGACTGATTAAATTCAATGTGATTGGTGTTCATTAGTAACTTCCAATCATGATTTGAATAATTGTTATCACCACTCGCGCAGTCAATGATACTTCAATTTATGCATAGTTTGCTTTGGAACATAACAACGTTATGCTAACATATGAACTAATTATTTTTGGCGTTATTTCTATTTTCACATTACTATTCTGTTTGTTTTTAAATTTGCTATAATTTTTACAAAATCTTTTAGTCATTGGTTCCACCCTCGGAAGACTTAAAATGCAACGGTAAGTGTACATTATCCAAAGTTTTTAAAGAAATTTCAAAAAATGTTCCTTTCTATTATTGTAACATATAACAGACATGCAACAGCATGACTAACTGTGACGTAGATTTAGTGTGGTATTCTGCTCCGGATAAGACACACTATTACGATGGGGATAGTTACTATTTTATTCAATATTATTAAACAACAAATTAAAGTATCGCATTGAATTTGACTTATTCATTTGGAAAACATAATGAAGTTAATGCATTATTTTAAATCTGAACAATTAATTAGAATTTTACAGAAATAGGAGAAAAAGTGTTAATTGTAATCATTACCATATTTAGAAGAGTATTTTTGAGCAGCACAATTATGAAGAACATTTTGCGACACTACTCATTTTATTTAAAATAACGGGTAAATCTTGAATTATCTTTTATTCAAAATAGAGTATAAAAAAGTAAATACGTAACTTATTTAGAATACGCAATGATATTTTAACAAAGAAATTGATTCTCCATTTTGATGGGCCACTGAGGTTCTGTGCTTCAAAAGTTGACGAGAAAAACAATATTGATTTTTATATTATTTTGGCTAGTTTAATTATCCTATGTTTAATGGCTTATCAATTTGTTTTCTGGCATTTTCTTATTCAATACAGTGCTATTTGTTGTGGGTATAGAGCATTGTACTCTCACCCGCTGACCAATCCTTAATGAGCACGGAAACCATATGTACATGAGATTTAACCATTTGGCCATGTTGACTTTGAGGAATCTTTCTGGTCCTATATGTACTGACTTGCTATGAGTTGCGCAATGGCTATCACATAAATACATACACGTTAGTTTACCGAATTCACGAGTATGTGAATATAAGTGCTCTGTAGAAAGATAACATAACTACCACAAAAATGTGCCAGCTAAGGTCGATCATAGCCAGAGTATGAGGTTTTCCTGGAGCAACAGATGCTTGGAATGGTTGTTAATTTCAAATCATGGTTTTGGTCTCTCTCCTGGATTATACATATTTTTGAACAATAAATTGCTTTATAAAGTAGCATTTCTTAAATAATTTTTAGTCTTATTCCTTAAATCAAGTTTGCGAGCTTGACGTAAAACATCAATCCAATTTTATTTTAACCAGTCGTCGGAAAAACATAACAAAACTACCGCCAGTTCTTACTTACCGACGGGTTTCGAATCTTTCCGCTGTGATCACCATCAGAGTACCTACGGCAAACTGACTATCGAGGATAAAAACGCATTGAATATATATGGAAATAAAAGTTAGAAATGCAGCTCTAACATCTAGCAGTCTCGTATAAATTGAACTTGACTGAAAATGTCGACTGCACAATTTCTATGCAGTCACGAGCATTAACTGTTTGCAGCTTTCGCCGCATATACATATATAGGCAATAAAATTAAACAAGAATTGCTTGCGCGGGTGGTGGTTACAATACCTTAAAGCAAGTTTGCGAGAGTGAATTAAACACCAATCCCATTGTATTTAACCACTCGTCGGACAACATTGCGAAAAAACCGCCAGTCGCACGCCATGACGCGTGTCGATCTTCCATGATCATCATCAGAGTACGACGGCAAAATGACTAGCGAGGATCAATCCACTTTTCAAATATATGTAAATCAAAAAAAAAAAAAAAAAAAAAAAAAAAAAAAAAAAAAAAAAAAAAAAAAAAAAAAAAAAAAAAAAAAAAAAAAAAAAAAAAAAAAAAAAAAAAAAAAAAAACTCTAATGATGATCATGGAAGGTCGAAACGCGTCAGTGCGTGCGACTGGCGGTAGTTTTGCTATGTTGTCCGACGACTGGTTAAATACAATGGGACTGGTGTTTACTTGAAGTTCGCAAGCTTGATTTAAAGAGTTGTTACCACCACCCGCGCAATCAATTAGTGTTCAATTATAATACTTAGTTATCTGTGTTATTGCTTTATTTTTCCCACATAAAGAGATTGCATCCGTTAACTGTCCTGCATTTATTTAACTATTATGTAGTTGGTTTATTGAAAAGTTATACGTTCAATTATTTAAAAAGCACGAGGACCAAAAACTGACCTTAAACTGGAAAACAGATGCTCTATAAACCAAAATTGGTTTCGCGGGCGGTGAGAAAAATTATTATAATCAAGATTGCCGTCTTAATATAAGCACCTGACCTCTTAATTACTTACATATGTCAGTATAAACTAAGAATTGTATAGTGTAGAAAAGGCAATTCATCCAGTAGACCGGTTTCGTCCATTTTGGGAACTCATCATGGACTGGCCAGAATTTGCCGCGGACAGGGCTCATACCTGGGCACGTATGTATCTGAATGTATCTGGTGCTATAACCACTGCGCCAGACTGACGCAAATTACACTATACAAAATGTTCAGTTATATACTAACTTATGTAACTTGGCTAGTTTATTTTTCCTTTAGGTGGAGCTCATATGACATCCATTTAGACCCAAAGGTTAGGTGCTTATATTAAGACCGCAACCTTGATTATAATAATTGTTATCATCGCCCGCGAAGCCAATGTTCACTTAATTATATAAATGTTCATTTCAATACCACTTCCCTATGTAGTGTGGTGTCTGTTCAGTAATGACAGATTTGGGATGGTTTTTTGGAACTTTGGGTCTAAATGGATGCCATATGAACACCACCTAAAGGAAAAATAAACTAACCAAGTTACATTAGTTAGTATATAAGTGAAAATTGGATGTAGTGTAGTGTGCGTCAGGCTGGCTCAGTGGTTAGAGCACCATATTCCGGAACAGACGTGCCCAGGTACGAACCCTGTCCGCGGCAATTTCTGGCCAGTACATGACAAGTTCCCAATTAGGACGAAACTGGTCTACTGGATGAATTGACTTTTCTACACTATAAAATTCTTAGTTTATACTGACTAAGTAATTAATGTGTTAGCTGTTTATATCAAGACCGCAACCTTGATTATAATAAGATGATCTATTCACCTGAATGATGCTTGCCATTGTCGCAGGTTTCGATTGAAAGAAATCTATTGTATAAACTAAAGTGTTATTCTTATTGGTTAATTCGATAATTTAAGTCTTTGGTTTCCAAGCTCCCGATTAAGTCCATATTACGAATCTTGCCAGTAAATGCCAGGACTACTAGTGAGTGTGCAACCTATAGCAAAATTGGTTGCAGTCCATATCCATACCGTGTTATACTGGTATGGTGGACACTTTTGTAATTTTAAACTATGTATTAATAAGAGTCTCAACTCGAACTGGTCAATAGTAGCTTCAAACAACATTGTGCCAACCAGAACTGAACAGGATATCTTGCAAACCATTTTCGTACAAAATGAATAAATTTCGCTGTGCGCACGCTGTTTAGCAGCTAATTGACCGATAATGCCAACTGAATAATTACAACCGTTTTTCAACGAAAACAAAATTTAAATTATCTAGGTTTATAATAAAGTAGATTGATCGACTTTTAAGCCATGATTAAATGAATTATGAGTCATCTGTATAATTTCATTTAATTTATTATTCTCAAGGAACTAACTTACTATCTCCAGATTCATCAACCCAACCAGTAAGTAGTGTCCTTTATCACCATTACCATCATTACTTAGCTGATGATTATAGCGAGACAAAACAAGAATCGAATATGTATTTAGCCAGACAGCATCATGGACACGTTCAACACGAGCATTCATCATCTTACTCTGTAAATGATTGTGATGTAAGCACTTCATCTGCATCATTTGGCTTTACACCAGTTGAAGCTGACGCGTATCGGCAGATTGTCGATATTCGTGAAGAAGTGAGCGTTGTCCTTGATTATTTGAGCCGTTTGGAGGCGTCTGAACCGATGCTACGCAAACGTGATGCAGCATTACCTTCAGATATCACCACCAGTCATGCAAATGATGTGAGCGCGGCCCAACCAAACGGAAGTTTTCATGCTCTTCCGAACAGAAGGCAAGATATTTATGATTTAAATTTGGAAAATTCATTTCGACAGCCAAAGACGTTGGCTAACGAGCGAGTGCATTTGGACGTAAACATCAGCACCATACAAGTAGGTTGATTGGATTTAGAGGATCCAATGAATTGGAAAACAGATATGAAGTTAACGTTTCGAAATACACGTAAAACAGTTCTTTAATTTTTGTTTATGCGATTTTATAAAATGGCACAATACCTTATACAGTAATCATTGCATGAAGATATAAATAGTAATGTATACTCGGCAAACATAAGATTTCAAACGCATGTGCTTTCCATGTAATGTGTTGCACTTGCTTCCGGTTTCAGTTAGATAGAAATTATTCCCTGTTTGGTTTCAATGACAAATTGGAATAAATGTATCCATCATTGTAAATAAGAGTTTATGCTAGCTCTTTTATGAATAGAGGATCAATACCATCTAACATCTGTAGAAGGCTAAATCTCTGAGACGCATAAACTTCATGCAAAACCACTGACGAGAATTTGGAGCTGCCAGGAGTTTCTTCCTCTACACTTTGTTTGTCAAACGATGTCGAACGAAAGAAATGCGAACTAATTATGGACCAGGAGTATCTTACAAATATGGCATTCAAAGTCGATTTAACCGTAGAGTTCGACAGTGTGAATGAAGGTCACTTAAATATTACGAGGGAATGTTCTAAAAGGTACCAGCACCATGATAAAGCAACCTGATTTACATTATAATGCAGCTATTGACATACACAAGTATCTAGAGAAAATTTAACTATTGTATATATGTATAAATGAATCTGGGTAAACGAATTTTAACGTTATTTCTATTAATTTTCGATTTTTGGCGTCATGACCTTGCTTTTGGAATAGGGGTCCATAAGGCGGCCCAGAAATATTTGGTGTGAAAAATTAGTTAGAAGGGAGACCATGCTCAAATTGAACAGTAAAAATCGATTTAATGGTAGAATTCGACAGTGCGAATGAAGATCATTTGCGTATTACGGGGTAAATGTTTTAAAGCGTGCTAACATCATATTAAAGCAACCTGATTCACATTATAATGCAGCTAGTGACACATACTTATCCAGAGAAAATTTACTTTGTAATCAAAGCTGCGAACTTGATATAAACAACTGTCACATTATGTATACACATATGTCAGTATAAACTGGGCATTGCATTGTGTAAAAAAGGACAATTCGTCCAGTAGACCGTTTTCGTTCTTACTGGAAACTCTTCACGTACTGTCCATAATTTACCTCGGACAGGTCTCAAACGAGGACACATCTGCTTCGGAAATTGCTGCTCTAACCACTGAGACACTCTGCCGCAAACCACACCCAATTTTTTGTTGTATACTAACTAATGTTTATTAGTTAGCCTTTTCTTTAGGTGGAGCCTAAATAGCATACGTTTAAACCTAAAGTTTCAACCAACCACTCACAAATATGTCGTTATAGAACAGACATCATACTACCTGACATTGAATCGAACATTTATATAATCAAATGAATTTTGTATACGCGAGCGGTGATAGCGATTATTTAAACCAAGTTTGCGAACTTGATATAAACACTTTTCCCATTATGTACATAAATTTGTCAGTACAAAAATGTTTTATAGATAAACAAATTATAGCCGGATTTATGCAAGCAAAAGAAGAATGTTCAAGTATTGAGTTTGAACTGGAGTTGATGCACGTAACCGATTCGTTGTTCTATTATTACACACCTACCCCGTATGCAGGCTTTTCTATTTTGTTTTTATTTCGCTATACATAAATTCATGTCTATTTCGTGAATAAGAATATGTGATGTAAGAACAGCCTTTTCTTTTGTAATATGAAAGAGTACTATGATATATATATATATATATATATATATATATATATTCTTTGAAATGCGACCTTATTTAAATATCACCGATGAAATGCGAAATTATCAGATATGCTTTTCACATTATCTTTTCACTATGTACAAATGAACATCACTTTATATATTAATTGAAAGGCAAAATAAGTTAGAAATATGCAAACATGTAGAGAGTATGACATAAGGGACACAACCAATCATTTGCATGCGTCACCCCCAGTTCAAACTCAATGCCTGGACATGCTTGTTTTGACTTTCAATTTATATATAAATAGATGTTCATTTGTAGATACTTTAAAGATAATATGAAAGAAGCGATTCTTGTATCTGATAAAATTTCTTTTTGTTTTTGCACATAGGAAGTGGTACACGTTGAATATATATATATATATATATATATATATATATATATATATATATATATATATATATATATAGGTTAAATATCAGGACTTACTTTGAAATATGTTGACGATTAAACCAAACATGAAATAATATTGTATGCGCAATTCATCTGCTAGACCAGTTTTGTTCTTTATGGGAAGAAACACATCATTACTGCGCATTACCGGCAGCATAAATTTGATACTGATTTAACTGTTTTGAGACAGACTCCTCCAGATAGATCTTCATGGGTATGGCATTAGAACTATATATTTATAAATATATATATATATGTATATAATACCTTTTTTAATTAGTACCTAGGGTTAAAACGTTTACATGTAGCGAGGGAGAATTAGAAGTATTCTAAAGAGTTTAAGGATTAAAATATCTAGAATATTTTAAGTATAAGTAAAAATTAAGAAATTGAATGACACATCCACCAATTCATCATTAGTGCGCATTACCTGAAGCATAAATTTGATATTGATTTAACTGTTTTGAGACAGACTTTCCAGATAGATCTCGTGGGTATGGCCATAGAACTATATATATATGTATATATATATATATATATATATATATATATAATAATCTTTTTAATTATGTACCTAGGGTTAAAACGTTTGCTGTAACGAGGAGAAGTAGAAGTATTTTAAAGAGTTTAAGGATTAAAATATCTAGAATATTTTAAATATAAGTAAAAATTAAGAAATTGAATGACATTAAAAAATAATCTGTATCTATATAATTCTGTATAAAAAAGTTCTATGTGGTTTTCTTTTGTCTTATTTCGAGTAATAACCCAATTTTTGAAAAATGCGTTCAAAATTACCCGACGAAATATTCCCAATTAATGGAAAATGCGATAAAGGAATTGTAACAATATTTATGCACGCAACAAGTACCAGGCATTATTTCGGCAATCCGAAGTGTAAATATTACGAATATCACGCTGATGTTATTAAAGTTATGATGTGGAGGATAAGTTTGAATTGCTTTTACCTTATTGTTGAGTTTTTATTTTGGCAATATTGAGCTGTATCCAAAAAAATTAAAAAATGAAATTCTCATTTACGTCTTTTTTGTGTAAATCACAGCATTATCAGACTCAAGTTCGTAACTGGCACTATCTTGTTAACACATTGGCTGTCCGATTCGTTGACATATCGCCTACACTGTCGTCGAGGAGTTCATCTCCTGTGCACAACTTCTCATCACCATATTATGCGTCGCCAATTACCAGTCCGAGAAGTAAGCCCAGATGCAAAACAGGGCATAAGCATCCTTTAAATTCATATAATTCTGCAGAATGTAACAACAAGCGCCAATGTTATACCACCGACAGTTGGCGTGATGAAAGTTTCGTCACAAATCCTGTACATAATAACGGTGAGATGAATAAAAAATCTGGCAATGATGCAAGCCGTTCAAAAATCAACTCTGCGAGAGTAGGCTGCACCAACGCGGATGAAATGACCACGGTAAGTAATCATCTCTGGCCGAAACTAGTAACGTCTGTCAGCCAGAGTAACGACATTCACGTCAATAATGGAAGTAGAACTGAGGAAACAGAAACTGAAGGTTACCTATCGTCTACATCTTCTTCAGTTCTGTCAGATCGTTTTGTTCCGTCAAAATTGGGCGTTTGCCGAATTGTTAAAGTAAGAACATAGTAACTCGTTATATCCCAATAATCAATCTTATTAATAACTTTTCTGCAGGACTATGCAGTAAAAAAATGGAATAATTAATAAATTGTACTAAATAAAAAGTTTTGTATTACAATTTTATCCATTCGACAACAAAGAGAAACAACAAAATTTTTACATATTGGACGAGAATTTATATTTCATACCTATATTTTGCTTAAAAGAAATATTTTGGCTGATATTTGATATTACATAATTGCACGGTTCGCATTGACTAACACATGATTTTTCTCAGTTCTTATCAACTTTAGGCTGATTAAAATACCCTTAAATGTGTACCAAAAATTCTCTCTCGAAAAGGAGAGCTGGGAAAAATTGCGTATTTTTAAAAGCATGGACCAGGGCAATAGACAACGGGAAGTATGTGGGTTTTTGCTTGTTTCCAATAAAATTTATTATGCGCTGTTGTTAACTAAGATAAATGAACAGGAAATCGTATAACTGTAACATTTCTAATTATGAATATATTAAAGCTGAGCAAAATTGACAATGTCAGTTATGATGACATTTTGATTTTATGTATTTTTAATAGGTAGTTGAGTTGCAATTTTTCTTTTTATCTTATTCTTATAAAAAGACAGCTTTTCGCTTGTCAGTCAGCATTCCTTATTAGATTATCGAAGTTTTGTCAGATAATTATTTGTCAACTGAACACTGAAATTATGCTAGTGAATATTCTCAGACTCTTTTTAATGTAGCCACGTCAAACTTGACTGACGTCGTCGGTGTACACACAAGTTTAGTCAAAAGAGGCTTCCATTTGACCGCGGTACTATTTGCAACTTCTTAGAAGTCCGCTATTTAACATTAAACAGCCGGGTTTGTGATGAGTACTTTAATTGAGGGTCAACAAGTTAAATTTTGTCCCCCGACCTATATTTTCGTGACCATTAAAATTTACCTTAAATTATTCTCATTTACAGATAACTTGGAAGATTAAAAAATTGAGAATCAACTATCGTAAAGCAAAGATTGAGACGGAGAGCGAATAGCGACCTCTGTTCATGTTTCTTTTAGCGGATAGACGAATTTATTAATTAGTAATTATAAAAGACTGAAGGAGAAGTATTTTGTTTAAAACTTATACAATTTTCCGAGATGTCACCAATGTAACTTATTTTTTACGTGGTAAAATCAATTAAGATCGTAATATATGCTCTTTAATTTCACAGCCACACTTATTAATTTTGTGATTTTCCTTACTTTTACTTTACAACACTATGTTCTTAATCTATTGGGAAATTCATTCTATTTTAGTCAAAGGTTTCAAAATTCCCAACAACTTTATAATTTTTAATAGATGCTATGTAGCCATGACTCAAAGATATTTTTAACTTTTATTGAATAAAATAAACTGCCTTCCTACTAAAAGTATTTTTAAACTTATAACGAAACTGATTAACAAACAACAAAAATCTTCAACCCTACGAGCTGTTTGTAGTACAGCTATAAAATTGGCTTAAATCTGAATGCGGGACAATCAGATAAACATTAAACATTTAAACACTTAAACATGTATTTAGAGTTTCCACGGTCATCTTTCGTGGGTTATAGATAGGCTCAATCATTTAGAAAAAGATCCGATTGATCCCCATTTTCAATTACGAATCGAGTTCGTCTTCGTGTTGGCTGGGTTTTGATTGGTCCCTTTCCTATGAAGGCTTCCACATAATAATAATGACGTGGAAACCTTCGGAGGAAAGGGGCGAATCAACATCCAGCCACCACAAAGAACAACTCGACGCGTACTTGGAAAGTGGGGATCAATCAGATCTTTGCCAAACTGATAATGCAAATCTACTACTCACGAAAGGCAACCGTCGATACTCTAATTGAAAATTTTGCTATTTTGCGCCTGATAAAAAATAAATTTTGATTGGTCTTTTGTATAACCGCCGCAAATTTGGCTAAATTAATAGTTTAACAATTGTGGTTCATTTTTTACTTCAATGCTACTGCTGTGCATAAGATGAATGATACGGCTGTTTCGAGATTTAAAAAAAGAAACCAGAAAAAGAAATCTTCACCATCCTCGCCTTCCACATTATCAGCACATAAACCGTCATCTCCAGAACATTATTGGCCTTCAAAAGATGCTGAAAAAAATTCCGACATGTTCAGTCTTGGAGACAAAAATGAAATAAAATGTAATTCAGGTGAACACAATTGCAGGTATCTCGATGTGGCTTTTGAGAACACCTTATCCAATTCAGGAGGTAGAAAAGACATTTCTTGTCCTACATTTGATGATCCGTCAGCACTATTTAATGATGGAGAAATTTATGCTGATAGTGGTTTGGCGCCGACGGCTACTACGTTATCTACGAGAGGGACGTCACCATCTGTCACGAAATCTATCATTATCTTGTCGATATGCCTGTTGATTGACTGCCTATATTCACTAAGCCTTAGGTGAGTTTTATGTCTAAAAGAACATAAATACTATACGTATTGCCCCTGTTTGATTCATACACTTGAGGTAACAAATCTTGTGTTTAATTGATGAACTTTTAGGTTAGACAGTATTCTAAATCAACTGTTCCGCAGAGCAGCATGGATAGATCAAATTTCAGACGAAATTTATGCTAATATATCAAGTCTCACGATGGTTGAGGCCAAATTTGGACAATTGGCCAGGCAGGCCTCCGACCTACTGGTTTTAGCTAGCCCTTCAAATTCCACAATGGAGTATGATACCTCTGTTAGCTGCAGTCAAACGGAGAAAAACGATTTTATAGACATTTTTGACTACGATGATGATGATGATGATGATGATTATGATGATGACGAAGAAGAATATGAAGATGTAGAAAATAAAAATTACTATAAGATAGGAAATCGCGATGGTGTATACGTGAAAACAATAACGAAACACACAAATGATATGCTGAATGAGTCAAACGCTCAGAATACGCACGATAAGGAGAGTATACTGGCAACCACAGAGTTTGATGTATCGTCGATTAATGGCATGCCTTCTCAGAAATGTGGTCAATCAGTTATGGCTGGTTTTGACTACGATCACTTTGGTGAAGAAGCCAGCTCGAAATCTTCTGGTTCATTCGGTCAAAAGTGCCAAAATTCATCGTTAATCAATGAAATGCTGCTCGAGTCAATTTGCAAGTTTGAGGTAGGTTGCTTATATTTTCGTAATATTTGCTGCTAAAAAGCCATGCAGACTGAGTATTTTTGGGCCGATAAGTGTTCTTTCAACTGCTCGTTATTTAAAATATTCCGTTTGTTAAGCATAATAAATGGCAAAATTAAAAAAAAACATGATCACAAAGGTCTTCATTGTCAAGTTGTGGATAATTGTTCACTTGAAGAAAAAAAATTTCCATCAGCCGACGCACCTTAAAAAATGTACATGGAAATTTCGAATTGGATGCTCAATAAAATAAACATTGCCCTGGTCATAAACTCTGTCACGGCAAATTCTGGCAAGTACTTGACTATTTCCAATTGAGAACGAAAGCGGTCTACATAATAAAGTGCATTTACTGCCTTGTGCAATGATTAATTTTCACTGAAAAAAAATTATTCGAAGTTCTGCGATTAAACCTCAATTTAATATCGCATTTTCAGGTGGCAGGTATGTAGAAATTTGGGTATAAAAAGATATCGTATAGGTTTCACCAAAAGGAAATGCTAAATAAGGCATAATTTCGTATAAAACTGACAATTTCCTGTGGTGCACAGCGAGGTTGGCGCAGTAGTGAGTGTGTAACTCCGAAGTGAAAAGGCCTCGGTTCGACCCCTGGTCTCGGAATTACTGCCAAATACCTAATGAGTTAAATACTGTTTGTTGCGAAGAATTAATATATATACAAGTATGTATTAGGTTTAGCGAACCTAGTAACAAATTAGTTCAGTTGTGACCAGAAGGATAAACCAAAGGCAGCATGAACGGAAAGTATAATCTCATTCACATTCGTTTCGTGCCGGTATTACGCCCTTTAACCACTATATATTTGGTAGAAGAATGTGGAATAATAGGACGGTACAATCTCCTAGACGAATGTGTAAACCTGTAATAGTGAAGCTAACATAATCTAAAGTCAACGACAATACGACTTCAATGCTAACTCACACTATATAATATAAATACCGAGTCTGTAAAGGATACTAACACTATGGCTATTGTGTTAGTAACTGATACCTTTTTTGAAATCGATGAGTACCGGATACTAACACTATGGTTTCCGAGTCGGTACATGATACCAACCTGATGGATATAAATTTATGCTAAAGTTCACCCAAATTGAGAATTACAACAATTTCCGAACACCTGTTACTCCAGTTAAACCATACACTCTGGCCTTCATCGATATCAGTTATCACATTTCGCGGTAAGCATGACATCATTCAATTCAATATATTACAGTTAAATACTGTTTGTTGCGAAGAACTAATATATATGCAAGTATGTATTAGGTTTTGCGAACCTAGTAACAAATTAGTTCAGTTGTGACCAGAAGGATGATCCAAAGGCAAGCATGAACGGAAAGTATAATCTCATGCACATTGCGTTGCGTGCTTACTGGCGACTCATCTGTAGGAGCCGGTATTACGCCCTTTAACCACTATATATTTGGTAGAAGTATGTGGAATAATAGGACGGTAAAATCTCCTAGACGAATGTGTAAACCTGTAATAGTGAAGCTAACATAATCTAAAGTCAATGACAATACGACTTCAATGCTAACTCACACTATATAATATATATACCGAGTCTGTAAAGGATACTAACACTATGGCTATTGTGTTAGTAACTGATACCTTTTTTTAAAACGATGAGTACCGGATACTAACACTATGGTTTCCGAGTCGGTACATGATACCAACCTGATGGATATAAATTTATGCTAACGCTCACCCAAATTGAGAATTACAACAATTTCCGAACACCTGTTACTCCAGTTAAACCATACATTCTGGCTTTCATCGATATCAGTTATCACATTTCGCGGTAAGCATGACATCATTCAATTCAATATATTACAGTTAAATACTGTTTGTTGCGAAGAGCTAATATATATGCAAGTATGTATTAGGTGTTGCGAACCTAGTAACAAATTAGTTCAGTTGTGACCAGAAGGATAAACCAAAGGCAGCATGAACGGAAAGTATAATCTCATGTCACATTCGTTTCGTGCTTACTGGCGACTCATCAGTAGGAGCCGGTATTACGCCCTTTAACCACTATATATTTGGTAGAAGAATGTGGAATAATAGGACGGTACAATCTCCTAGACGAATGTGTAAACCTGTAATAGTGAAGCTAACATAATCTGAAGTCAACGACAATACGACTTCAATGCTAACTCACACTATATAATATATATACCGAGTCTGTAAAGGATACTAACACTATGGCCATTGTGTTAGTAACTGATACCTTTTTTGAAATCGATGAGTACCGGATACTAACACTATGGTTTCCGAGTCGGTACATGATACCAACCTGATGGATATAAATTTATGCTAAAGTTCACCCAAATTGAGAGTTACAACAATTTCCGAACACCTGTTACTCCAGTTAAACCATACACTCTGGCCTTCATCGATATCAGTTATCACATTTCGCGGTAAGCATGACATCATTCAATTCAATATATTACAGTTAAATACTGTTTGTTGCGCAGAACTAATATATATGCAAGTATGTATTAGGTTTTGCGAACCTAGTAACAAATTAGTTCAGTTGTGACCAGAAGGATAAACCAAAGGCAGCATGAACGGAAAGTATAATCTCATGCACATTCGTTTCGTGCTTACTGGCGACTCATCAGTAGGAGCCGGTATTACGCCCTTTAACCACTATATATTTGGTAGAGGAATGTGGAATAATAGGACGGTACAATCTCCTAGACGAATGTGTAAACCTGTAATAGTGAAGCTAACATAATCTAAAGTCAACGACAATGCGACTTCAATGCTAACTCACACTATATAATATATATACCGAGTCTGTAAAGGATACTAACACTATGGCTATTGTGTTAGTAACTGATACCTTTTTAAATCGATGAGTACACGGATACTAACACTATGGTTTCCGAGTCGGTACATGATACCAACCTGATGGATATAAATTTATGCTAAAGTTCACCAAATTGAGAATTACAACAATTTCCGAACACCTGTTACTCCAGTAAATCCATACACTCTGGCCTTGATCGATATCAGTTATCACATTTCGCGTTAAGCATGACATCATTCAATTCAATATATTACAGTTAAATACTGTTTGTTGCGAAGAGCTAATATATATGCAAGTATGTATTAGGTTTTGCGAACCTAGTAACAAATTAGTTCAGTTGTGACCAGAAGGATAAACCAAAGGCAGCATGAACGGAAAGTATAATCTCATGCACATTCATTTCGTTCAACTGGCGACTCATCAGTAGGAGCCGGTATTACGCCTTTAACCACTATATATTTTGGGGAGGACAGTGGGATAATAATTTAATGTTGGAAAATTAATTTAAAAAGTTTTTTTCAGTACGCACGCAATCAATCTAGCTCTAAATATATTTTATTTATTTGTGCGGCGAAAAATACCATAACGTTATATTTTCGACCGTGAAAAAGTTGCGCAGCCGGTTGTTCAATTAAGCAAAATGAGAACCGCATTTAATTTTAGTCATACATTTGTCATGCGTGTCGCAGTTTCGCCCGCGTAAGCCTGTTTTTGTAGAGGCTCCTAACCTATTAGTGTCTGAGAACCCCATAGATGCCAGATCGTGATCAGTCTTTAATTGTATAATAGAATCTGACAAGCTAGTACTTTGAATGATAAACTCTCTTGCGCAGTGCTGTCCTTCTTGTTGTGGATTTGACCGCATTAATAGATAGCACTCTTAGGTCGGTAAAATCTTGAATTTGGATCATTTTCAGGTGCTCTGCTTATTGGCTTCGACTGTTGGGCTCAAAAAAGAAGGGACAAGTGAAAACCCATCTAACGAAGCCAATAAACAGAGCACCAGAAAATGATCAAAATTCAAGATTTTACCGACCTAAGAGTGCTATCTATTGTCCCTCACAAGATAAATGCGGTCAAATCCACAAGCTAGTACTTTTATTCATATCTGTTAAATTCATACCTGCAATATCTTGAGCTAACTTGCTAGTGTCCTCAAACTTAAGATGATCTTCCATGTCGATCGTAGTTAATTTTTAATTTGATACTTAATGTTAGGCAATCGGAATGTGAAACCTTTACACAACACCAAACAAATAATCTGGAAAGAAATAGACGTGAAAAACAGAATTATCAAATTACCTGTTCCAGAACGTCCTCAATATATGCAGAAGTAAAAAATATAAGACAGTGTTAGCAGGAATATATTGTGGAAATCGAGTAACCGTTAAATGGAGAAAATGATATAAATGCAGCAGGCCGAGCAAGTTACAACCAGTCACGCCAAATAAAATGGGTTGAATATTAAACACAGTTAAGCAAACGTAATTTAGATAACTATTAATTTTAACCACGTAATCGATGATTGCTTAAATGAATAACGTATACAATTATAACAAAATCGTAAACGTAAGTTTTGCTTGTGATATAATAGAAATTTCTTTGTCAATTTTCTTTTTAAAAAACAATGAAATCAATCACTCTAAATTTGAGAGAAAATATTTTGATTTTCTTAGACATAAATTTTGATGCTGTATTCTCGTAATTCATTCTTGCGTTGATTTAAAATGAAGAGCATTGAATATACAAGCGCATTCTAGTCAATGTAAAATTGATTGTTTTCGCAAAGTTGAATTAATTGCGTTAAGTGCTTACCACAATTGTACGAACTCAATCAGATTATATATTAACCGCGTCTGCTCAACAATAAGTAGGTTTATTTGATAACTGAAATATGAGTGCCAGTTGGCAAAAAGGGAATGGATTGGTCCACATTGAACTCATTCAGACAAGTTTCTAATCCATAATAAACTATGGAAGACTGGTATTTGCGCGAGTCTTATTTATAATTTTAGATACATCGTACATAAATTTTGGTTCTATCCAGGTTAGCTTGTTTTCCGTCGTTCTCCGAAGACGACCATGGAAGATGGAAATGTGTCAGAAAGTTTATACGGAAAAGTGTATGCTAAATGGGATTGATGTTTATATCAGCTCGCAAACTCGATTTAAATCAGTTTCTGATTAATTGTATTTCTTGCATTAGTGTAGCGTAAGCTACAACAAGTTAATGTTCGTGACTGAATAAAAGTTATTTAACCAAAATTCTCGGTCAAGTACAATGCTTATGTGACTCGCAAGGGTGACAACCCAAATCTAATCTCCCGTAACTCATTTATGCACTGGGGTTTGATCCACGTTACTCAGTGCATTTGTGATGATCACATCTCGGTATATATTTATATATATATATATATATATATATATATATATATATATATATATATATATATATATATATATGTGTGTGTGTGTGTGTGTTTGGATTTGAAACAACTTTGCCGAAGAATCTGCATGAAGTCAGCTCTGTTACTGCTTGAATTTACACTCGTGTATAAGACCGTACCGTTCATTTGTCCCACATTTATTGATCAAAGTTATAATGAGTATAATGCGTTACTAGGCACGAAAAACCTTGATTAACAATTGTATTATCTTATTTTTAGCAAAAATGATATAAATTAATCATTTAAGTTCGAAACGCGTAATAACGCGTGATTGTCGGTAGTCCTTCTGTTTTTTGTCTGTTTAAATACAATGAGATTGGTGCTTATCTAAATCTCGAAAAGTTGATTTAATGGATTGATTTATGCAATGTTTACATCACGCGAACATGCAAGATGTACTAATTCAAAATTTGTAAGCAGGGAGACAAACGCTTTTAAGATCTGTATTCCGTGGCTGGTCAGGTAAGTTTTATTTAAAACTAGGCGAGGTGAATGTCACATTGCTGCTTTTCTACGACTACGCGTAAACAGTTTTACCGATTTTGACCTAAATTCTATGGCGGTCTAGTTGTTTTCGATTCTTAAGACTTGCTTAAATTTGGTCATGGGCTTTAGAATTTAATATTAAATGTTTCAATCCTACTTGTTGTTTCGATTGAAACGAAAGAAATTGAGCCTTCTTAATTATTTTGAATTATAAAATATTGATTTTCTGGTCCTCAATGATAAATTAATAAAATTACAAATTTTATGCAAAGTGCATTATCAAAAATTCTTAGTTTTATAACGTAGACAAATGGCAATATGTTTAAATGAAATCATTCTTTTGCGAAAGGATGATGCACAATTTACTAATACTTGTCTGACAAGCAAGGTAGTTTTGCTCCCTTTCCACAATCTTAAGAAGGATCAAGTTGAACTACTTAACCGTGGTTTAAACATGGCTATTCCTAATGAAAGATCGGTTAGAAACGAATTAATTACTGAGGCTGTCAAAACGGCAAAGCTTCTTTCGGATAATGATAAGGTGAAATTTGAATTAGACGTTGCCTCATTGGTTTTAACACACAAAGAGGATAAAGTTAAGCCTAATTATGAAATTAAACGTCTCAGAAAAGATTTAGTATCAAATAATGTTATATGTCTTAAGGCGGATAAAGGAGGAGCTACAGTTCTGATGAATCAATCTGATTATAACAATAAAATGATAGAACAGTTAAGTAATGCTGAAGTATACAATAAAATAACAAAAGACCCTACTGATAAGTTACAAGGGCAAGTAAAATTATTAATCAATAAAATGATTGCTAATGAAGAATTGGATTCGACGCATGGTAACACTCTCATTCAAAGAGATACGGTTGCACCCAGAGTTTATGGTTTAGTTAAAGTGCATAAGCCGGGTAATCCTTTAAGAATTATAGTGAATGTACAACACTCCCCAACATATAAAATTTCAAAGTTTTTGTGCCATAGAATAAGAAAATATTCCTATTTCTTAGAACATACCTTGCTTAACTCATATCATTTGGTTGAAATTATTGATAAATATGTACTAGATGAAAAGGATAGATTAGTAAGCTTAGATGTAGTATCTATGTACACAAATATACCGGTACCTGAGGCTCTGGATTGTTTTAGACGTTTCCTAGTTGATCACCCACTAATATTAGAAGGAAGCAAAATGACGTTAGGACACGTCATGGAGATGATGTGTATTTGTATGTCCTCCACTTATTTTAAATTTCGTAAGGAATTTTATAAACAAATTAGAGGCGTTCCAATGGGACAACCTTTATCGGTCCCAATAGCCAATATCTTTATGCATTATTTGGAAAATAATCTGTTGGATAAGACTCCATTGAAACCAAAACTGTACCTACGTTTCTTGGATGATATATTACTGATCTGGAACCATGGTGACAATAAATTGGTAAATTTCTTAAATTTAGCTAATCGAATGAGCGAACTACAATTTACCTTAGAAAGGGAATCGTCGGGTGAATTACCATTTTTAGATGTCAAATTAATTAGAAATGGTCTGAAATTGGGAAGAGATATTTATAGGAAGGATACTTATTCAGGAATCCTTCTTAATTTCAAGTCCAATCACCCGTTTCGTATGAAAGTCGGGATCTTAAAGTCATTAACATTAAGAAGTCTCAAGTTAACAGATATAAAGCATAGGAAGTTAGAATTAGACAGACTACGCGATATATTTAAGACTAATGGTTACCCTCCTCATTTAATAGATACAACAATGAGGGACATGGTGAAGAAATTTAATCCTAGTTTGAGATACACAAAAGCGGATAAGGATAAGGAAGAGCGGAAGGTCATGGTATTACCGGACTCTATATTAAGTAGGAAAGTGAAATCAATAGCTTTAAAATACAATATAAGGACCGTTTTAAAACAGCCCCTTACACTAGGCACTATACTCCCTAACCAAAAAGAAAAGATTGAACCCTTAGACACTTCAGGAGTGTATGAGATCCCATGCAATGATTGCAGTCTCAAGTATGTTGGTGAAACCATGCGTCCAATCAAAGTAAGAAGAGGTGAACATAAAACTGCGTGTAAATATGGACATATTGCTAAATCTGATCTTGCTCGTCATGTAGTGGAGACTGGGCATACTATCGACTGGGAGGAATGCAAACGCATAGCAATATGTAGTCGTAATAGGATGACGAGATTGATTAGGGAATCTATAGAAATTAAATCTAGAGATAATATTATGAATGAAACAGCTGTTGAAAAATCCTTAGGTCCGATTTGGAATACTGCACTAGCTAGTGGAAGAAAAAGGCGATTGCATGAATTGGTAACTGAAGCTAGCTCCAGTAAAAGATTAAGAACATCAGATTAAGATTGACTAATTAGTGGGCTTTTATTCAACAAATGAATAAACAATTATTATGAATATAGTCTTCAAAATTTCATCTCTAACTATTCATTTGATTTTAAAACAAATAGTGATTTCAACCTTAATTTTCTGTTTTACACCCCCACCCTACCCATTGGAAATATTCTAATAATACAATAGTTATAAGTAATAATTTGTCTGACGCGTGCAAAGGGTAAATTAATGTCTATTGACTGCAGTTTCATTTAGATGTACGTACATGTGTATCAAAATAAAATAATTTAACCAAGTTTTTTAGTTATGCATACACATACACATGGACATGCGTGGCGTGCGCCAATAACTGTTATTAACTTCTCTATCTTGAGTACAACCTAGTGGTTTGAATTGTAATTTAACATGTGCATTAGTCTTTCGGACTTCTGGTTTAATCACTCATGGCATGTTTTTATGACGAGTGTTTCTGAATTATGGGTCTCCCCCATCTCAGTTACGTCATTTACATTGAGTGTGTTAAAAAAACGAATAGTTATTGCATGCAATTGATAAATTATTATTCAGCCACTCTGGTCGAAATTAGTTAGATGAAAACAACGGTTATGAAAATGTACACACACACATATGTGACACGCGAATATCTAATGAAAGGTCAGTCTGAGGTATATAAATATTATGACTAGAGGAAATAACACACTTGCTTCATTTGTTTCGTGAAATGCAACTGATGAAGGCCTACGGTAAGCTTGGCCGAAATATCTTGATGAAAGAAAATTACTGGAACAATGAAAGCTGCGTTAGTCAAAACGCAGATCAGGTAATGGTGATATGTTTCGGATAGCTAGAAACAAAATAAATGAAAAGTTAAAAATATGGTTAATATTCTTGCTACTTGAATTTATTTAGTAGAATAATTCAAAATCTATATTTTTTCCACGACTTACTATGTCCTCTTCGTTTGTAAATCAGCATATAATAGCAATCCACGATAAAAAACAATTTTCAGGTATAGGCTGAATGCCTTATTAAAAAATAAATGAAACAAACTTCGTTTATGTTTTTGGCGTTAGGCATTATTTTATATTAGCCTAAATTAACTTTTAAATAAACTAAATTATTTCAGAATAATCACGATAAATATTTTTATCTAAACCAATCCGCTTTAAATAGTATTTTGTTTTGAATGTTAATTAAAATTATTTTCTATCAAAAAGTAATTTTAAATAAAAGGAGCAGAACGTGAAATGAAATTCCAACAGTTTCAATTATCACCATATTTTAAAGACGAAGATAATATATTTAATTTAAGATCTTTCAACAAATAATTTACCCAGAATTAAAATAACTTATCCTCTACAGAAATGATGAACAGTATTACTTTAACAGTGAAGCCTCTTTAATATTTTATTTTCGCTACATTTGGCTTATGGTTTGTAAATTACCTACGAGCATATTCAAGAGAAGCACATTTTAATAACTTAAACGATACTCGTGTTTGATTTATGTCATGGAAAGTTGAATAAGTCGGTTTCAATATCAGTTTTCCGTGGAAATATAAATTTACATCAATATAATTTTTAAAATTTAGTATTCCTGTGCACTTTTTATTTATGTTACTTTCACCAAAGACCACTGATTTTGCGTGATCGATACAAATTTTGCCTAGTTTATCGATCAACGCAAATGGGATCAAAATAAATCTGATGAATATAAATGATTTAAATGTATATATAATGACGTAAACGATTTTCTATCGTTGAAATTTTATGCAATTAATAGGCTATTTTGGTCAAATTCTGTTGTCAGAACCCTGCTTCATAAAGAAAATAAATATGTGTAGAATTTATAGCATCCCAATTCTGTACGAAGTAGAATTTCCAATCTTTTGGGCGATTAAGAAAGCAAAAACAGCCAATGCCATTTATTTCGCAGATAATAGTTTATAATAAATAGGCCTTTAATACACGTGTGATGAAACTTCATGAATAAATATTCCTCATGGAATTAAAAATATCTCGTAGCATTAACTTTTACAATTTGTATCAAGGGTAATAGCGTTGTCACCATCTTATCACGCCAGAAACTCGACGAATGAAAAGCAAATCAGTAGGAAATATACCAATATATTATCACTTGGATACTGTTTGTGGTGGAGAACTAATATATATATATATATATATATATATATATATATATATATATATATATATATATATATATATATATATATATATATATATATATGAAATTGCGTATTAGATGTTGCGCAACTAGCAAAAAAATGAATTCAAATATGACCAGAAGGA
>JAQBSW010008933.1:0-31406 GCA_029291075.1 Eudiplozoon nipponicum
GTTATGTTGTTCGACGACTGGTTTAATGCAATGGGATTGGTGCTTACTTCAAGCTCGCAAACTTGATTTAAAGAATTTTTACCACCACCCGCGCAATCAGTTGTTTGATTTTTTTACCAGAATAAATGTCCGATGGACTGGTAAGTTGTTTAGATCTAGGTTGTCACCTTGATATAAATATCTATCCCATTATGTACATACATTAGTCAGTATAAACTAAGCATTGTATTATGTGGAAAAGGCAATTCATCCACTAGGCCGGTTTCGTCTTTATTTAGAACTGCCCAAAATTTTGCCCCGAACAGGGCTCAAACCTGATCGCGTCTGCTTCGGTGTTTGTGACTGTAGCCATTGAGCCGCCCTGTCGCTTTCTTCGCACAATTTTCGGTCATATAATAACTAGTGTTTTTTGGTTAGCCTTTCTTTCTTTCTATATTGAATCTCTTTAGACATGAAGATCCAACTAGCCACGCACAAGCTGTCATTGTAGAAGAGACACCACATTACTTGAGTAAGTGGTACTGATTTGAACATTTAGATAATTAAACTATCATTGTTTGCGAGATTGATTATAGCTACAATTGAAATATATGCTCCGATTTTGACATAAACATCAATTCTAGTATAATTATACATTAGGCAGTATGAACTGAGCATTGTATAATTTATAAAAGGCAATTTATCCAATAGACTCATTAATCTACTGTTTAGATCCACGCGTGCCAATAACAAATGACGCCGCCCTGTCGATTTTGTCTTCTGACAGTGCCTCTTTCAACAGCGAAGATGAAATCGTCCTTCTACTCTCCAAAAAGCTTCATAAGCTCCATAGCATGCAGGAAGATGACTGTCATTCAGTAAGTTACCAGGCTTTTTTATAACTACTACTGTGGATGAACTAAAAATTATTTACCAACATAGGTATAAGGCGTACGTCTCTTACATTAAATGAAACCACGTTTAGTTATAGGTTGGAAATGTGAATTCATTTAAAATTCAAAGGATTATATCATTCTTTTGAATATTCAATAACTTCGTAACTTCGTAATTAAATAGATATTTATATTAAAAAGTGACGCTATATCTGCAATTTTAATTAGTATACATTGATGTATTGGCTTACTGCTATACGGCTTTGCTAATTCTCTTAGTCTTGCTCAAATTCACTGTTTAGTTTAGTGTTTACCAGTACAAGGACTCAGCGTTGAACATTTTTGATGGAGTATAACATATGTGTCTATATATAAACCTTGCCGATACTATAGTTAGTTCCATAGATAAACAACAGTCATTTTCCGGTAAAAACATTTGTAAATTGGCTGTCATATGTCGTTCTAATGTTTATATTCGTGGCAAAGCAACACTATGTCATCACCTTGATAAATTTATATAACGATAATGTGTTTCTTTGGTTGAATCGAACCCATTTTGAATCGTAATTCATCGATAAACCGATTAAAGAATGTTTGGCACCTCCGACCTTTTTTGTAGTCGTTAATTGCCACTTGTATCCTGTTTTTCTTTTGAGTCTTAACTTTACTTGCTGGCTAGCCGAAAAGTTGTCTAGTCAGTTATTCATTTGACTTTAAACTTTATATTATGCGAGCTTTCCCGGTTGTGTCGAACTCTAGGGACACAGTATCCACTCTCTATGGCGCGGTCTGTGATCTTCATTAGACTGAGTGAATTAGTGATCAGTAACTCCTTCCTCTACTATTCTTCAAACAAATTTAATGTTATAGAGGCAACGGTTTACTGCGTGGGTGGTAATGTGTTTTGAGTAAGTGACGAGCTTCCACTTTATCCATTGTTTTCATCTTAAGAATAGGATAAATCGTACTATCTTGTAACAGGCGACCAAATATTTATTTTATATCCCACTAATAGTTATGAATATCTCGGTCCTATGGCAGCCAAGCATTATTTATTAAATTGTCATGTAGTGTTATACTTTGACCTGATGATTGTTTGTGATCACAATTTCATTTTCTTACCAATTCATATTTTTGTAGATATACTACAGCACTCATTTCCTGCAACCCACCAAACCGCATAAAGAGAAAATAAGAATAAAAGTGTGAAATTTCGTCTAAACAGCCCCGTTTAAACGTTTGATTGGATGGTCTCATAATAGTTACTCACGTTACACAGAATAGACATGCGTTGTGTCTGTGTTTAAGCGCTGTAGCATCAAGTCTTCCGTTCTCGCTTTGCTTTTAATAACTTGTGGCAATTACTCTCATTCTTGTTTATTTGAAGGGATTTTTATTTTATTCCATCCAGTTTCTGCTCATTGGTTAAAACGTTTAGCCTAGCCAGACTACAGATAGAACTCTTAGCGTACGTAATAACAAGTTATTTTGTAAGTAAAACAGATAAAATAAAAACCGAGGATATATTTGAAAGCATAGCCAACTAGCTTTTCGAGTAAATAAAAACAAATAAGCGTTTGAGCAATGATTAGAGGTAAAATTATGTATAATTTACAACCAAATACGATGTATGCAAGACTAATACAGGTGGGAGCCATATATCTAATTTGGTTTTCCTTAAATGTGCATTACGGTTTGATCCTCGCTTGTCAGTTTTCTGTCGTGCTCTGATGGTGATCATGGAAGGTCAAAACGCGTCAGTATCTGTGACTGACGGTTGCTTTTCTATGTTGTGCGACTGGTTAAATACAATAGGATTTGTGTTTTTCTCAGTCTTGCAAACTTTATTTAAATAAAATAGTTGTGGATCATAGAATTATGATTCACGAGGTTGTCACATCCGTATGGCTGTTCCGATGTTGCCTCACTAAGAATTTCAATAAACTTTTGAAATCTTTCTCAATTAGACTGACCACCAAAATCTAGCTCTTGGCATGCACGTGACATTAGTGCTTATACCAACAGGAAAATGTGGAAGACGAGTTTTGGCGCCTTGGAAAAGCAATAATGGTCAGATTGTGCTCGTTTAAAGAGAAATGTCCCAAAACCGTGCATATGTAATGTATAAAAATTCAAATTCCACTCTCTCTTTCTACATACTACATACTACTACTACTACTACTACTACTACTACTACTACTACTACTACTACTACTACAATTTAATAATCATTGAATGCGACTGTGGTGGTATCAATTGCTTAAATCAAATTTGCGAGTATGAAGTAAACACAAATCCCACTGTATTTAACCAGTCGCCGAACAACATGGGGAAATTACCATCAGTTATACGTACTGACGCCTTTCATCCTTCCATGGTCATCATCACTGTACGAAGTCAAACTGACTAGAGAGTGTCAAACAACAATGTATTTATATAGAAAGCAAAACTATATTTGCGGCTCTCACCTCCAGTAGTCTAGCATACATTGTACTCGAGGGAAATGTCGGCCGCACAACTTCTATGCGTTCATGAACATTAACTTTTTGCTCCTTTCGATATATATATATATATATATATATATATATATATATATATATATATATATAATACAATTAAATTATCATTGATTGTGCGTGTGGTGGTAACATTCCTTTATATCAAGCTTGTGAGCTTCAATTAGACACCAATCGTATTTCTTTAAGTGATTCGTTGAACAATATATTAAAACTACCATCAATCACACGTACTGACGGTAGTTTTATTATGGTTTTCGACGACTGGTTAAATAAAATTGGATTGGTGTGCACTTCAAGCTCTAATACTTGATTTAAAGAATTTTTACCACCACCAGCGCAATCAATGATTGCTTAAGTGTAGGAAAATAATAATCTATTTTAATTGTGCGTATGGCTTCATTCATAAAGCGCTTACGTGGCCATCATTTTCTGAAGTCCAGCTTCCAAGAAACTCCTCAACCAGCAACTTATTGTATTTGGCATCGTTAACATTGAAGAGATGTCTCAAATTGTTACAAGGCGGAAATTCAAACTCCAACTCTTGGTGTTGTGTCAGGAATCGCGGACTCGTGAGGGACGGCAGAGGCGCTTGCGTCGATGGTCTTCCTGTTTAATACTTAAAGTTAGTTAGAATAGATTTTTGGTAGGATATGTACTATCTCATTGCAGAAATCTAGAGCAAGGAATCTGATCCAAATCAGTATAAGTGTGGGGTTAAGCTGTCCATCTTACAAAATGTTACACTGATCCCATTAGCTTCCGTCTATCAGTTTGTCGCTTTATTATCCTTGGAAGGATTGATGAACAATTTGGGAAGCGAACAGAGCCATCCAAGACCGGGTTTCGACCTAGGAACAAATTCATACGCCATCACATTGCTTATTTGCGCCACCATTGCTTCTTTTCTGGAATAAACAACTGCTTTTGCCTCTCTTTTGTGCGAGATGTTATGGCGATCTGAGATTAGTGATGAAGTTTCAGCTAAAATTTTTCAGTGGCTCAGAGCCTTATGTAATCACTCATCGGCTTATATTCGCACTGGTAAGGATTTCTAGGTAACTTGCCATTGGCTCCAGCGTTCGGCAATAATGTGTTTCTGTATCTACATTTTTTAAATTTTCTTGTTTGTGCAGTCTATGCTGAAGTCATCGTGGTATCTCAGAGTGAATATCGATAGTGATATGACCTCAAATGCTCTGTCAATGTGGTTCTGCTGATTAAAAATTGAGTTCCTGAGGCTTATTAATTGTGCTCAAGATTTGTCATTGGTGTTTACTTCAAGCTCGCAAACTTTATTTAAAGAAATGTCACCACCACCCGCGCAATCAATTATTGTTTAATTGTGCTGTCTATATATGTGTGTGGCAAAAGCTACAAACAGCTAATGTTCGTGACTGCATAGAAATTACACAGCCGACATTTCCAGTCACGTACAATGGATGCATGGCTACTAGAGGTGAGAGCCGCATATCTAATTTTGCTCTCCATATATATGCAATGCGGCTTGATCCTCACTAGTCAGTTTGCCGTCGTACTCTGATGGTGATCAAGGAAGATCGAAACGCGTCAGTGCGTTGCGACTGGCGGTAGTTTTGTTATGTTGTTCGACGACCGGTTAAATACAATGGGTTTGCTGTTTACTTATTTTGGAACGTCGATTTTGTTGGTTGGCGCACTGTTTGAAAATGCCAATTTTACATTATGCCCGCAGGGCCACCGAGACAACACCGGTAGACGGCTAGAATCACAGGGTCTGTAGGCCATTAATCTCTTGTCCAGATACATTGCAATATTATCTTTCCTTTATGTTAGCCACTTTTTGTTTTCGTATTTTATTTAATCTGAAACGAAATATAATAGCGCAGCACACTGATCACAAGACCAGATTATGTAATAAATCAATTTTGCACTGCGTATACATTTATAACTGAGCTTATCAGTTACACAAACTGACGCGTTTTGGTCTGAGCGTGACGGCAAACTGACTAACAAATATCAATCCACAATATATATATGTAATGTGTAGTTGCCCTGTGTAAATCGTACTTGAATGGAAATGTCGGTTACACAGTTTTGTACGCAGTCATGAACATAATTTTTTTTTCACATTTCGCTAAACTTGCATACAACTACACAAACAATGATTGCGCGTGTGGCGATAATAGTTATTAATATCAAGTTCGCAAGTTTTATATGAACACAACATGACAAAACTACCACACGTAACACGTACTGACGCGTTTCAGCCTTCCATGATCATTGTCAGAGCAAGACAATGAACAGACTTACGAGAATCACATCGCAATGCATTTAAATAAGATTCGCAGCCATCAACCTTAGTAGTCTAGTAAACATTGTAATATAAACAATAATTGATTTCGCGGCTTGTGGTAACAATTCTTTAAATCAAGTTTGCGAGCTTGAAGTAAACACCAATCCCATTTTATTTAACCAGTCGTCGAACAACATAACAAAACTACCGCCAGCCGCAACGCACTGGCGCGTTTCGACCTTCCTTGATCATCATAAAAATACGACGACAAACTGACTATCGAGGATCAAACTGCATTGAATTTATATGGAAATCAAATGTAGATATGCGGCTCTCACCTCTAGCAGTCTTGCATACATTGAGCTTGACTGGAAATGTCGGCTGCACAATTTCTATGCAGTCCACGAACATTAACTGTTTGCAGCTTTCGCCACATATACATATATAGGCAATGCAATTTAACAATAATTGATTGCGCGGGTGGTGGTAACAATGCTTTAAATCAAGTTTGCGAGCTTGAAGTAAACACCGACCCCATTGTATTTAACCAGTCTTCGAACAACATAACAAAACTAGCGCCAGCCGCAACGCACTGACGCGTTTCGACCTTCCATGATCATCATCAGAGTACGACGGCAAACTGACTATCGAGGATCAAACCGCATTCAATATATGGAAATCAAATTTAGATATGAGGCTCTAAACCTCTTGCAGTCTCGCATACATTGAACTTGACTGGAAATGTCGGCTGCACAATTTCTATGCAGTCACGAACATTAATTGTTTGCAGCTTTGCCACAAATACATATATAGACAATACAATTTAACAATAATTGATTGCGCGGGTGGTGGTAACAATGCTTTAAATCAAGTTTGCGACCTTGTTTTCTTTTACAGCCAACATATAAGTATGAAAAATACAAAGTATAATACATTTGTACTGTACGGGATGTCTTGCGGGATAAAAATGGTCGCCTTCTCTGCTGAGTTGTGCTTAGTAAATAAGTGAAATTAGGCTACTGCAGATTGTTGCCTACTTTCATCTCTTTTTCCTTCGCATTCTAACAATAACGCTCCATTAATTGCTCAGAATATGGTGGGCGTTGATCATATTTCTGAGCCCAATACACTACCATTCATTAAACCTAGGTTAGATTTTAACATCGGCGCATTTAATGTGCGAACATTAAAACAACTTGGACAACAAGAAGCTCTTGCACGTACGTTGGATAAATTAGAAATCGATGTATGTTGCGTATCTGAAACCAGAATACAGGATCCTACGTGCATTACAGAACTGGGTGCACCATCCTTATCTACGCGTTATTGGCTTCGAACATCTGGTTCCACGGAGTTTTCTCAAGCCGGTAAATGGGGCGTCGGTATTGTCCTTAGCACACGAGCTGAAGCTTGCTTAACTGAATGGATCCCTGTAAATAGCCGACTTTGTGCGGCACGTTTAAATACATCTACTAAAATCAATGCCAGAAACCTTAATCAACGTTGCCTTTTCGTTGTATCTGCATATGCTCCCACCGATTGCAGCACAGACGAAAGCAAGGACGCTTTTTACTCCGAACTAAGCTCTTTACTAAGTAGAGCAAGAAGTTCAGATATAGTCTTGGTTATGGGTGACATGAATGCTCAAGTTGGGCGCTTAAGTAACGCAGAATTTCATTTAGGTGGAAGATACACTTTAAGCTCAACGCGCAACGATAATGGTGAACGACTGTTGGATAGCTGCGCGGAACATAGATTATACTTAAGTAGCACAAACTTCAGACGTAGTGTAAGGCGTTGCGCCACATGGCGTCCTCCAGCCCCCGGACAACGGTGGACTCAAATAGATCATGTAGCAATTAGTTATAGATGGCGTGGTTGCATCCAGGATTGTCGTTCGTTTTGGAACACTTATGTCGACTCGGACTATGCACTTATCCGTTGTAGATTTGCACTAAAGTTTTCCGGAAAAATAAATAAGAATAAACCTCAAATAGATGTAAGCAAACTCGAACAACCGTCCTTCCGACAAAAATATGAAGATATTCTAAAGTCAAAGCTAACTGGTCTTGATGGCGAAAATTCGAATTTACTTTGGACGAAGATAAGTTCCACTATGCACAATGCAGGTACTACTGTATGTGGCATTGTAGGCCCCGTAGAAATAATCATTGGTTCTCTGTAAAATCTATGGAGATACTCGAAACAAGGCGCCAAATTCCACCTAGCTTGGCTCATAATAATACTCGTAGAAATGTAAGACGCCAACTTAAGCGCAGTCTAAAAGTCGATCTCGAATCCTTTTGGACCAGAAAGGCCGAAGAGATGGAAGAAGCGTTCGCATCATGTTGTAACCAATGTTTGTTCCAAATTCTCCGCGCAACTGGCACGAGAAAATTGAAAGCTAATGAAATTATAAATGATGACAACAAACATTGAATATTCGTTTTTATAAATATCCACAGTGCATTTAACTCGGTGGATCGCAATGTTCTATTTGGTATACTATTGAAAAGTGGCGTGTCAACCAAATTAGTTAATATTATACGCGATCTCTACACATACACTTCTGGTCGCGTTAAGGTAGTGTAGGCTTCTTATTCGGTCTTGTCCGAATGAAAGAATGATACTATATTCTTTAAACAGTTTTACTAACCCCTGTCTATCTATAACCTGTTGCACACAGGATGACATTAGGTTAACCGGGAATTGGAGGATTACTGTTGTATGATCTTAATAGAATTTTTTGATCAATTTGCGCGTTGATAAATGTAATTTAAAAAATCGAGACCTCACGGATAGGCGAGTATGCCAATCCATTTGTTTGCTCATACATATTCTATAAAGGTTGTTGTGTGCGTAAGGGTGACGTAGATATTTTCCTGTATGGATGTGAGAGAATAGGTATCAAGACCGGATATTAGGGCAGACAAAAAATACTTTAGAAGTAAAATAAATATCAATAGATCTGTCTTGAATGAGGGGACCATATTTGTTGTTTTTCTCCTGTGAGTATGGTGACAACCCTAAAGGTGGGGCTGAAAATGAAGTCTTAAAAATTTGGAAAAAAATCGGAAAATCTGATTCCAATATCATTTTCAGACAAGATGCCAAACCCAATCTGTGCACCTGGAAATGTAAAGGATTCAAGATTTTACCGACCTACGAGTGCTATCAATTTTTCCGCACAAGCAAATTTAGCAATCAAATTGAACGATGATAGGGCCGCGCAAGGAACAACAACAATTAAGCATTACTACGCAGACGTCTTACTATTATTCGACAATCGAGATTCTGCTCAGATCACCTAGAATATATTAGCGGATGCTGTTCGATCTTCCAGTATGAAATACGTACTTTCTAAATGTAAGATACTTTTACACGATCCCCCACCTCTCACTCTAACGCCCTTACTGCAGAGTGCAGATCCGGATATATTTGACAGGCTTAAATACAGTGACAACTCTCATTATAACTCAATAAATTTATCTGACGAGATGAGTATGAGAATCATGAAAACTTTATTCAATCTTTGCTATTAATGGAGAAACGCGAGTGCTTCATGCTGCCCTAAAGGTCGTGTTCGGAATGCATTTGTACGCGTAGTTTGATTATACGCTAGAAAGAATTGGTTCCTTAGAGTTGATTTCTTTAGACTTACAGGCATTCGACTGTCATTCTTGGGGAAGAATAGCACATACATGTTGGCAACAACGAATAGCTAACACTGATATCCGTAGAAATATTTCTAGATCTGAATAGAATAGTAAGTGAATCACTCGTCTGTCAGGATGGAGTTCACGTGCGCTTTATAATTTTTGGTTGGAAACCAAGCGTGATTTGGCATTGAGTCGCGCTCAGTGGCTATCGTGTTGCTGATTTCTAGTAGACTCGTCTTCGTAGCTTTCTTTTCTTAGTCGAGCAGTGTTAGCTGTAAGGTGTGGTAGTTTGTATGATGTGCTACAGTGAAAACCACAAGGAAACTGTACTGCCGATGTTGCCGTGCCTTAAAGCTGACTTGACAATAATGGTTTTTTTGTATGGGTTTAGTTAGATTCACTTCTGTGTGTTGTCATGGTAAATACACTCACAGGAACTAGACCCTCCTCCTCATAAATTTCTAACTAGTGTGCTTAAATTATTACTTTTGTCATTAATATTAATATGTGTTTTGTTTTTTTTCTATTCTTCTTATGGTTAAATGGCAGTGAAACATTGTTTGCTAATAATGGGATGAATACGAAACATAAATTATGCATTAGGTGTGCACTGTGTGGAGTGATCAGTCTTTCTATTTCTACTAACTGTTTAGTATACAATAGTTGTCTGATGAATTCTACCCATATTTCCAGGTTTCATCACTGCCAAATTGTTTTGAAAGTGGTGATGAAAGCAATGATGACACGGCACGTGTGAAGAGATCAAAACTCAATTACCGTGATGCAGATTCTTGCCATGATTTAGCGAAGGCCGCTAGCTTGTTGCGCTCCGTTCGTCTTGGTCTCCTCTCAAAGGAAGGGTTAAAGATCTATCAAGAGCTGTCTGGCTTTGTTTCTACTGACTGCGAAAGGCATTGCACGAGAAGCCTTTTAACCACTAACAATGAACACAACACGTCACTTCCTTGGGTTCCCTTTATGAATTTTACTGCCAGTCGCCTTTTCAACGAGACAGAAACTTTACCGGCAGTGGATTGTGAGAATGATTTACACAAGGTTGTAAATAGCGACTTCGGTAAGTTTTTTATAACATGATTGATTTATTCAGATTTATAATTAGACAATGTAAATTGAAATGGGTCGCAAACGGGACATGGCTTAATCGATAAATTAGAGACACGAAGTTTTTTACAACAAATTACTATTTTTAAACATTGTTTTTTTACTTAAACTAACATTGGCTGCGCGAGCGTTGATACCATTTACTTTTAATCAAGTTTGTGATCTTGATATAAACACCTGACCTATTATTAGATCGCGCCTTGTTTCCAGTGGTTAGTATGAACGATGTTGAAGCCTACGGAAGAAATGGACGAATACGCACCCAACCTGATCGACGACAAAACAGATGCGTACTTGTAAATTGGTATCAGTCGGATCTTTGAAAAACTGATATTGCAAAAGCGACAACCCGTGAACGCAAATAACGGAGATGCAAGTAACATTTTCAATATATATATATATATATATATATATATATATATATATATATATATATATATATATATGTGTGTGTGTGTGTGTGTAATAAGCATTTTGGTGTTCTGTCTTCTTGGGATATCTTTAAATAAATATAATGATTTTGACTGAAGAAATGATAGAAAGCAGCCTTCTTACTAGGCAAGGCTTGCTAGATTGCTAATAATCTTCTAGCTAGAGCAAGTCTATTAGACTGGCGATCGTGACAAGATACTATTGTGCTGTGTATTTGACTCGTGTGTCAGATATATATATATATAGTTAAATATTGTTTGTTGCGAAGAACTAATATAATTCAAGTATGTATTAGGTGTTGCCAACCTAGTAACAAATTAGTTCAGTTGTGACTAGAAAGATAATACAAAGGCAACATGAACAGAACGTATAATCTCATGCACATTCTTTTCGTGCTTACTGGCGACTCATCAATAGGAGCCGGTTTTACCCTTTAACCACTATATATATGGTCAAAGAAATTGGTCTATCCTTCTTGTCACAACTGAACTAATTTGTTACTATTCGCAACACCTAATACATACTTATAAATATATATATATATATATATATATATATATATATAATATCCATTTTCATTTTGTCCATTTATTAATTTTATAATCCAAAGGTCGGAACGAGAAATAAAGTTATTTGATGTATCGAAAGCTTGATTTTAGTTGCTCTATGACACCACGTGATTTTCATTATTTCTCACCTGCGCGGTTTAATAAGTAATAATGTTATGTTTTAACTACCATTGATTAGTGCGAAATTTGTGGTTTCGTTGAAGACCAGCTTCCGCTGTCATCACAATCGCTATTCGCCTGCATGTTCGAATGTGGTTGTAAAATCAGTTACTTAGGTAGAGCAAAAATAATACGGTTGATGAGCCGCATCTATCATCACTTGCCCCAGAAGTTCGCAAGCAAAGACATAGTATCAGCAAGGAAGCCAGCTTTTACAGATGGTACAATAGATAAAGGACAAAAAGCGTAAAGACCAATTGTTCAGTACTTTATAAGGCATAATCCGAAAGATATGGCAATATACGAGGCACTTGCAATTAAACAGAAAGTGCAGGATCTCAGCGTACAGAAATTTCACTCACAAAATATCAAATTTAACGGTTCCAGGATTAATAGAAATAAAATTATGGAGATAATCTGCGAATCATCACGAAGTTCAACCAGATCAGGAAGAAAATCGGGACACAGACCAATACGGGCATCTTTATCAGCAGTAGCATCATCACTTGCACATGAGTGTGTATCCGACCAATATATATATATATATATATATATATATATATATATATATATATATGCTGAAGAATGGCACTACTCTCGTTGATTGCACACGCAGACTATTTAGAACACGCTGTAACTGTTTTGTAAATTTCGTCGCAGGTGGTACATCATTAATTTTAAACCCGTTCATTAAATCTTCCGTCAAATGCAGACTGTGACCAAATCTGACCTGTGCAACTGAGGTTTTTATGCTATCGCGATACCTGCAGTACTAATGGGAGTGCAGTGAGACAATTCGACTTTTAAACCAGAGATTTTGGGTTCGTGTCCCATCGAAGTCTCCAGTTGTGACGTATCAATTGTGACAACCCGTCAGTATCTTGTACGCCACAAAATAAAATACCAGTATTAGATCCAAGATAAATAATATATATTGTATATTTTATGCAAAGTTTATTATCTTTATAGAATATTCTAGTAAACTGATTAATTCCATGAAAATAAATATCTTTGATCCGCACAATTCAAAATTAGATAAATTTAGCATGTTCTAACGTAGCCAAACGAAAAATCACAAAATTAACAAAATGAAATCTATGCTTAATTTAGCATTTTGAACAACAATAAACAACTATCAAACTGAAAATATGGTTCCGTGGAACAGGAATAAGTGTTCTAAATAAATTGCATCCTAGAAATGGCCGTGATATACATATATGTTCTGTAGGCATACACGCAGTATTTGCTTCATTGTTTCTGCATGATTTAATTTCTGTTCATGAATAATACCAAAATCATTTTTAATTGTATTTTTGTCTAATGTATTTACTATGAGATGTTTAGAAAATGTTTTATAGTTTAACGTTTTCAGCACTGACTTATCAAGCAATGTAATTCATTGCAATCGAATAACGAAGATATGTGTCTAGTTTAAGTTGGTTTACTTGAATTTGTTAAATAGGCGAAAACAAATTGTCAATAACCAACAAAAACTCGAAAGTCAAGACGGATAGTGATTTATCGACTGGTGTTTCCTTTCACGATTGCACAATGCAGTTTCGACCGCGTGTTGATCAACAAGCAATTGTATGGGTTACTCTTCAGATCGGCTGTAGAGAAAATTGTGTCATGAACATTCAAATATTGCCCTTATTTTACGGAGGAATAACAAAGTTTGAGCTCCCGAAAGAAATTGCGCAAAATCACGTGGAAGACTATGTCAGTTGGCTTAATACGGGTGCTGTAGCATCGGGAGAAGGTTTGTTTATTTTGCAATGCATGACAAATTGTGAATTCGATTTCTCTGTTTATGAAGAACGTAAATGTACACATTCTTATTCTCGATTAACGTTTGTAAATGCGAATGTGTTCTTTTTTTAGTAATTTTCCTTTGAGCTTAAATTAGCTGTTCTCGAGACACCATCTAAAAATCAGAGCATTAGATTCTATTAAAAATTTGAAGAATGCTATAAAAATTATAGATACTTATTACCTGGCATATATTTAGACTAACACAGCATTTTACCCAGTTATTTCTAAAGTAAATATTTAGTACCTATTTCCGGGTTCCTTTGTCAGTACATAGCACATACAAAAAATGACAAACGTATAAATTAAGTGGTGGATTGATTTGTGACTGGCTAATTTCATGATAGCTTTTGACCCTTCACTAGGTGGGTGCGTATCGCATATGTGTGTGTGTCTGTAACTGCTAATTACTCAGCTAAATATGATTAAATTCACATATGCATCCAATTAAGTAAAACTATAAAAACTGAATTTTAATTTGTTTTCCCATGTCAGACTATTTTTTTTAAAACTTACCGGGGGAAATGACGTAATTTATACTGACCACAGTTGAGAGGTAGGAGAGAAATATACAAACTAACTCGCAGTTAATCATGCCAGAATAAATAATTAAAAACTAGCAAAAACAAATTACTTAATTAAGATAGGAATTTAAAATAATTTAGTTAGACATGAAAATTACCTCACGGAAGAATGATCATCGTGAGCAAAGGTGTTAATTAGGATAAAAGCCCGTTCAGAATAGCTCTAAGTTAATATATACTATACTATAATTAATAAAAGATGATATTTTGAAGGATGGTCCCTTAAACAGTTGATTAACACGAATCAGAATCGGAAAATAGCTCCATCAAAGAATAAAAATACTGATTTTAGAGTAGGCTGCATATGGCCTTGCAAATATATCACCTGTTGATCAATTTTTTGCGTTTCCATATTTTAAAACGTCATTGTTTAATTCTTATCATATCATTTTATCCATTATTATCAGCATCATTATCATCATAAACAGCAATATAGCAGCCTTTAATAACTGACTCTTCACTGCTGGATGACCGTGATAAAAATAAAAATAACATTTAATATGAAAAATTCTTAAGAGAGTTTTATAAAGTGAAGAATCTAGTTAAGATGTGAAATTTACCTAGGTAGCACACGGATTTGAGACAACCTAGACCTCTACACACACCATAATGGCCAAGTCAGCTATTCGGCAAGACGACATTGTCAGTACAGCTCCCTTGTGGTTTTCACTGTATCGATTCATAACAGCGATCGAACCTAGTAAGGAAAGAAAGGTAATATGATTCTGTTAGAAATCTGCAACAGGATCGTCATTGAGCTCGACTCGATGCCTTATCGCGGTGTTTCAAATCATGATATATGATGCTCACATGGATCCATCCTACAAACGAACGGTTCCTATACTGTTCAATTTTACTGTAGTTGATTTCTAGTTGTTCTTGCCATGTCATGATCTGCCCACAAGGATTTTATGCAAATCTGCCGCTGGCTGGCAGAATGATGCACTGCTGGGCAATCGAATTGAAGGCACACGTAAAACGTGATTGAGCCAGCGCAGTTGATGGAGCCTTATCTGGCTGTCTAACAAAAATCACTTTTTTCCTCTCTCTGGAGATTCCTCTACGAATGTTAGTGTTGTTTATCCGTTGTTGGTAACCTATACTGTTATGCTTACCAGACACTGGTAATAAAATGCCTGTAAGCGTCTTGAAGTTTCGATTTAAAGATAAAGTTTTACTAACGTATAAAAATATACGTAAAAATGCATTACAAACACGACCTATGAGGCAGGCTGAAATACTTGTGTTTCCTCATAAATGACGAAGGTTTGACAACGCTGTCCTAAATTTTTCGACTGTCAAACACACCTCGATATTCATGTTGCCTGAATTAGTGATAGAGCTGCCAAGATATGTGAATCTTTATTCTATGTACAAATCCTCACTTCGAAGCCAGAGAGTTGAAGCAAGTAAACAATGATCCTCCAAATGTAGCTTACGTTTAGAGGGTGCGAATTTCATACCGAGAGACGGACTGCCGACTGCTGCTCTATTCAATGTGGCCTGAGCAGTATCTCAGTTGTGAATAATATCATAATATCGATTGCATCGTCAAGATCGACTATTCTTCCACCGGGGACAACTTGGACGCCTGCACCCCCGAACTTACGCAAAACCATACTTCATAATGGCATCTGTTATAAAAATTAAGCAAATATAGTTAGAATGAACGTCCTTTACGAACACATCTGCTAGTTCTAAAATTGCCCAATAGTTAATTATAAATCCCGCCGCAATCAAATTTGTTAGGGTAGAGAGCACATATACTATTTAATAATTTAGTGTGCATACCACTTTGCAATGATTGTTGGCTCGCTCCACGCAGCCGGATCTGTCTCATGCTACATAATACAAAAATGATTAATCATCATCCTATGCATCAAGCCGTCATCATCCTTAAATTAGTTTGAGGCCTGCAGATTTGCGATTTTTGAGAAAGAAGATTGTATTGCATATTTATAACTGTGACGGTTGTTCGAGACTAGCGTTCAACGTTGTCGATGCAAACCTATGTTCAGGGCTCGAAACCGGCATAGGTATACAGAAATAGTCGTCTTTTGAATTGCTCAGCCCATTTTCGAAGACAAAAACTGTTATCTCTTCAGACTTTCTGATCCAAAAGTATTGAATATTAACTTTTAGACTGGGCTTAAGCTGGCGTGAAAGAGGTCTACTGGAATTATTATAAGCCGAGTATATACGAATTTGTCACCAAGTTTCGAGAATCCTCGTGGCTTTATCAGAGAACCAATGACTTTCTACGGGAATCTACAATGCTACATACCGTGGTACCTGCATTTTGCATTTTGGATCTTGACGTCATTCGCTGTATATTCGAATTTTCACCATCTTTTTGTTGGAAAGACGGCCTTTCGGTTTTGCTTATACGTTTCGGCGGTTTTTTATTAATTTACTTCCGCAAAATTTGAGCGTAAATATACATAGATTAAACACATGCTCCGTGTCGTTATGCGTGTTCCAAAACAGGCGGCAGTCCTGGATGCAAACACGCCATCTATAACTAACTTCTACATGATCAATTTGAGTCCACAGCTTTTCGAGGGCCTAGAGGACATATGTGGCGTAACTCCTTACATTACATATGAAATTTGTCTAACACAAATATAATTTATGTTCCGCGCAGCTATCCAACAGTTGTTCATCATTTTCTTTGCACGTTGAACTCAAGGTGCATCTGCCTCCTGGATAAAATTTTAAATCGTTTAACCACCCAACTTTAGCAATCGTGTCACGCATAACCAAGACTATAGCTAGACTTTTACCTGTATTTCGTAGAGAACGTAGCCGAGGGTAAACTGTTGTTTTGCCGTCGACTGTGTTTCAATCTGTGGAGGCATATACTGATACAACGAAAGGCAACTTTGTTTAAAGCTACTGGCATTGAATCTTGTACGCTTATTTATGCGTGCCGCACATAATCGGTTGTCTGCAGAGATCCATTCACTGAAGCAAGCCTCGGCACGTGTGCTGAGGACAATACCGACTCCACATTAACTGGTTTGAGAAAATAACATGGTGCCAGAGGTTCGAAGCCAATAATGCGCAAATAAGTATGATGCCAGTGGTTTTGTCATACTCATGGGCTTCTACATTCTAGTTTCGCAAGCGCAATATATATATATATATATATCCACTTCAGTTTGTTGCCAATCCGATTGTATGTTTGTTGATTCTAGTCGAGGGCCTGTTTGGTCTTGCCTGGATATTATTAGATTGTTGTTGAATCTTGTTGTTCTTGGCCAGTCGATTTGAATATCATGTTGATGAAACTTTTGAATATTAAGGTCAGGTGCTTGTTGTGTTATATAAAGGGCTTCATAAATAAATAATAATTTTTCTGATTTTGCTTTATGTAGAATTGTAAAATTGATCAGAAATAGCCGATTTTCCTGACGGTGCCAAGCCTTTGTTAATCAAATTCTGTAGCAAATGTTGCTGGATTCTGCTTATCAGTTGCTTCTTCGTACGTCCGATATATGTGCTACCGCAGATACATGAGAATTTTTAGACTATGAATGATTTGGAGAGAATTGGCAATTGATCTTTGGCATCCAACCTCATGATACTCTGTTTACTAAATGTCATGTTAACTTTCTCACTGGGAAAGTTCTGGTTAGTTATTCTATTCAGCCGCCGTGCAATTATTGAGGCTGGTACGTCGCCTCTAAATGGTAAGTTTAGGAAAACCTGATTGACGGTATATTACAGTTAAATACTGTTTGTTGCGAAGAGCTAATATATATGCAAGTATGTATTAGGTTTTGCGAACCTAGTAACAAATTAGTTCAGTTATGACCAGAAGGATAAACCAAAGACAGCATTAACGGAGAGTATAATCTCATGCACATTCGTTTCGTGCTTACTGGCGACTCATCAGTAGGAGCCGGTATTACGCCCTTTAACCACTATATATTCAGTAGAAGAATGTGGAATAATAGGACGGTACAATCTCCTAGACGAATGTGTAAACCTGTAATAATGAAGCTAACTTCATCTAAAGTCAACGACAATGCGACTTCAATGCTAACTCACACTATATAATATATATACCGAGTCTGTAAGGGATACTAACACTATGGCAATTGTGTTAGTAACTGATACCTTTTTTGAAATCGATGAGTACCGGATACTAACACTATGGTTTCCGAGTCGGTGCATGATACCGACCTGATGGATATAAATTTATGCTAAAGTTCACCCAAATTGAGAATTACAACAATTTCCGAATACCTGTTACTCCAGTTAAACCATACACTCTGGCCTTCATCGATATCAGTTATCACATTTCGCAGTAAGCATGACATCATTCAATTCAATATATTACAGTTAAATACTGTTTGTTGCGAAGAACTAATATATATGCAAGTATGTATTAGGTTTGCGAACCTAGTAACAAATTAGTTCAGTTGTGACCAGAAGGATAAACCAAAGGCAGCATGAACGGGAAATATAATCTCATGCACATTCGTTTCGTGCTTACTGGCGACTCATCAGTAGGAGCCGGTGTTACGCCTTTTAACCACTATATATTTGGTAGAAGAATGTGGAATAATAGGACGGTACAATCTCCTAGACGAATGTGTAAACCTGTAATAGTGAAACTAACATAATCTGAAGTCAACGACAATACGACTTCAATGCTAACTCACACTATATAATATATATACCGAGTCTGTAAAGGATACTAACACTATGGTCATTGTGTTAGTAACTGATACCTTTTTTGAAATCGATGAGTACCGGATACTAACACTATGGTTTCCGAGTCGGTGCATGATACCAACCTGATGGATATAAATTTATGCTAAAGTTCACCCAAATTGAGAATTACAACAATTTCCGAACACCTGTTACTCCAGTTAAAACCATACACTCTGGCCTTCATCGATATCAGTTATCATTGTTGTAATTCTCAATTTGGGTGAACTTTAGCATAAATTTATATCCATCAGGTTGGTATCATGTACCGACTCGGAAACCATAGTGTTAGTATCCGGTATTCATCGATTTCAAAAAAGGTATCAGTTACTAACACAATAGCCATAGTGTTAGTATCCTTTACAGACTCGGTATATATATTATATAGTGTGAGTTAGCATTGAAGTCGTATTGTCGTTGACTTCAGATTATGTTAGCTTCACTATTACAGGTTTACACATTCGTCTAGGAGATTGTACCGTCCTATTATTCCACATTCTTCTACCAAATATATAGTGGTTAAAGGGCGTAATACCGGCTCCTACTGATGAGTCGCCAGTAAGCACGAAACGAATGTGCATGAGATTTTACTTTCCGTTCATGCTGCCTTTGGTTGATCCGTCTGGTCACAACTGAACTAATTTGTTACTAGGTTCGCAAAACCTAATACATACTTGACGGTATCTTCTCTAGTGCGAATCTGCCGTGGTCTGATGTTGATATCAATGAAACGCTCTGGGTAGTTGTTCATTAGCAAAATTTTCCTGAGGTAGCCCAGTTCTTCCTCAATCCTGTGTTCAGAGCAGATCTTCCTGATTCTGTTTGCTAGGTTGTTTACTAAGTTTCTTTTGTGGGATTTTGGCACACTGCTGTTGTAGTGAATGTATTGTCCGGTGAAAGTGGATTTTCTATGTATGGCCAGTGTCAAATCTCCGTTTGCTTCTCGAGTGAGTTTGATGTCAAGGAATGGGAAACTGTCGTCTTTCTCTACCTCGAGAGTGAATTTGATGTCTGGATCGGCTCCATTTGCTTGTTTGAGGATTTCGGATGGGTCTGCTGCTTCTGAGATGAACAACAAGATATCATCTACATAACTTTTGTAGAGTGCGCACTGGTCAATTATACGTTTTAGGCTCGTTTTTTCCAGATGATACATGTATACATCTGCCAGGAGGGGGGGCGATGCAACTTCCAATAGCTACACCATTGATTTGGCGGTAGTATATCTCTTCAAATGTAAGTTGCACGTTTTTCGTACATGCTAACATGAGGTCTTTGTTATCACCTTTATAAAAACACAACAAGCACTTGACCTAAATATTCAAAAGTTTCATCAACATGATATTCTAATCGACTGACCAAGAATAACAAAATTCAAAAACAATCTACTAGTATCCAGTCAAGATCAAACAGGCCCTGGACTAGAATCAACAAACATATATATATTTATACAATTTGTCAAATGTATGCGCCAGAGCTTTATGTTGCCAAATTTGTTTTAATGCTCGCACATTAAATTCGGTTTCTTAAAACCCCAACTAAGACTTCATAAATTTTAGTTTACTTGAACTATTCTCGATATTTGGCAATCCAACATTGGGTTTGGTGAGTTGACCAACATGCGCCGTATTCAAAGCAACCAAGAGGGCGTTATTTTTTGTTTGAGAAGAGAGAATCGTAAATGAAGTTGTCTGCAATGGCCTGATTTCGCTTATACACTCTGTACGACTCGGCAAATAAGACGATTATTTGTATTCTGCGCGATGGCCGGTGGAATATGTATTCATTATAGCTTGTATTATTCATAGTTATATCTATTAAATTATGATTCCTGTTGAGTTTACCACGTATTAGTGAACTTGGCCTAATTATCACCATTTTTTAAATTAACTATCTTTTATTAAATTTTTACGATTAACCTTCATTTATTTCAACTTTATACCTTAGTTATGTTGCTTATTTTATTAGATTTTTATCACTTAACCTTTTATGATTTTACTTCCGGTGTATCTCTATTACTTTGATCCCATTCCTCTCTTACCACTTAGGTTCCCCTTAATTGCGCAATCTCAGATGGTAAAAGTAAGCCGATTAATCTGACTTGTGCAAAAGGTAAATTCATATTCAGTCATTGTTTCAATTATAATTACGATCTGCGTTTGACTAACGCAGCTTTCATTGTTCCAGTAATTTTCTTTTTCCATGATATTTCGATCTTCATTACCGAAGATCTTCATCAGATGCATTTCACGAAACAAATGAAGCAAGCGCGTTATTTCCTCTAGTCATAATATTTATATACCCCAGACTGACCTTTCATTGGTTATACGTGTGTCACTTGTGTGTGTGTGTGCATTTTCATAACTGTTGTTTTCATCTAACTAATTTAGACCAGAGTGGCTAAATAATAATTTATCAATTGCATGCAATAACTATTCGTTTTTTTAAACACACTCAATGTAAATGACGTAACTGAGATGGGGAGACCCATAATTCAGAAACACTCGTCATAAAAACATGCCATGAGTGATAAAACCAGAAGTCCGAACGACTAATGCACATGTTAAATTACAATTCAAACCACTAGGTTGTACTCAAGATAGAGAAGTTAATAACAGTTAATGGCGCACGCCACGCATGTCCATGTGTATGTGTATGCATAACTAAAAAACTTGGTTAAATTATTTTATTTTGATACACATGTACGTACATCTAAATGAAACTGCAGTCAATAGACATTAATTTACCCTTTGCACGCGTCAGACAAATTATTACTTATAACTATTGTATTATTAGAATATTTCCAATGGTTAGGGTGGGGGTGTAAAACAGAAAATTAAGGTTGAAATCTATTTGTTTTAAAATCAAATGAATAGTTAGAGATGAAATTTTGAAGATTATATTAATAATAATTGTTTATTCATTTGTTGAATAAAAGCCCACTAATTAGTCAATCTTAATCCGATGTTCTTAATCTTTTACTGGAGCTAGCTTCAGTTACCAATTCATGCAATCGCCTTTTTCTTCCACTAGCTAGTGCAGTATTCCAAATCGGACCTAAAGATTTTTCAACAGCTGTTTCATTCATAATATTATCTCTAGATTTAATTTCTATAGATTCCCTAATCAATCTCGTCATCCTATTACGACTACATATTGCTATGCGTTTGCATTCCTCCCAGTCGATAGTATGCCCAGTCTCCACTACATGACGAGCAAGATCAGATTTAGCAATATGTCCATATTTACACGCAGTTTTATGTTCACCTCTTCTTACTTTGATTGGACGCATGGTTTCACCAACATACTTGAGACTGCAATCATTGCATGGGATCTCATACACTCCTGAAGTGTCTAAGGGTTCAATCTTTTCTTTTTGGTTAGGGAGTATAGTGCCTAGTGTAAGGGGCTGTTTTAAAACGGTCCTTATATTGTATTTTAAAGCTATTGATTTCACTTTCCTACTTAATATAGAGTCCGGTAATACCATGACCTTCCGCTCTTCCTTATCCTTATCCGCTTTTGTGTATCTCAAACTAGGATTAAATTTCTTCACCATGTCCCTCATTGTTGTATCTATTAAATGAGGAGGGTAACCATTAGTCTTAAATATATCGCGTAGTCTGTCTAATTCTAACTTCCTATGCTTTATATCTGTTAACTTGAGACTTCTTAATGTTAATGACTTTAAGATCCCGACTTTCATACGAAACGGGTGATTGGACTTGAAATTAAGAAGGATTCCTGAATAAGTATCCTTCCTATAAATATCTCTTCCCAATTTCAGACCATTTCTAATTAATTTGACATCTAAAAATGGTAATTCACCCGACGATTCCCTTTCTAAGGTAAATTGTAGTTCGCTCATTCGATTAGCTAAATTTAAGAAATTTACCAATTTATTGTCACCATGGTTCCAGATCAGTAATATATCATCCAAGAAACGTAGGTACAGTTTTGGTTTCAATGGAGTCTTATCCAACAGATTATTTTCCAAATAATGCATAAAGATATTGGCTATTGGGACCGATAAAGGTTGTCCCATTGGAACGCCTCTAATTTGTTTATAAAATTCCTTACGAAATTTAAAATAAGTGGAGGACATACAAATACACATCATCTCCATGACGTGTCCTAACGTCATTTTGCTTCCTTCTAATATTAGTGGGTGATCAACTAGGAAACGTCTAAAACAATCCAGAGCCTCAGGTACCGGTATATTTGTGTACATAGATACTACATCTAAGCTTACTAATCTATCCTTTTCATCTAGTACATATTTATCAATAATTTCAACCAAATGATATGAGTTAAGCAAGGTATGTTCTAAGAAATAGGAATATTTTCTTATTCTATGGCACAAAAACTTTGAAATTTTATATGTTGGGGAGTGTTGTACATTCACTATAATTCTTAAAGGATTACCCGGCTTATGCACTTTAACTAAACCATAAACTCTGGGTGCAACCGTATCTCTTTGAATGAGAGTGTTACCATGCGTCGAATCCAATTCTTCATTAGCAATCATTTTATTGATTAATAATTTTACTTGCCCTTGTAACTTATCAGTAGGGTCTTTTGTTATTTTAGTGTATACTTCAGCATTACTTAACTGTTCTATCATTTTATTGTTATAATCAGATTGATTCATCAGTACTGTAGCTCCTCCTTTATCCGCCTTAAGACATATAACCTTATTTGATACTAAATCTTTTCTGAGACGTTTAATTTCATAATTAGGCTTAACTTTATCCTCTTTGTGTGTTAAAACCAATGAGGCAACGTCTAATTCAAATTTCACCTTATCATTATCCGAAAGAAGCTTTGCCGTTTTGACAGCCTCAGTAATTAATTCGTTTCTAACCGATCTTTCATTAGGAATAGCCATGTTTAAACCACGGTTAAGTAGTTCAACTTGATCCTTCTTAAGATTTAATGTTGATAGATTTACTATTCTATTAGTCCCGATTAAATTATCACTTTCTTGGGGTCTATAAATTCCCAAGTCAGCTAATTTTTTATCGTGTCTAATTCTTACTTTTATTATTTCTCTATTACGGGCTTTATCACTGAAATCCTCAATGCATTTAAAATCATCTACGTGCAAAAGAGAAGTTAACATCGATCTTAGTTTAGTTTTTTTCTGAATAAGTATAATCTTACGTTTAACTAAATCACGAATCAAAGTTTTTATAATATTTATATTTATATTTCAATTATATGGATGTGCACGTGGATGCAATTACATTTACTGAATACTTAGAGGTAGCCATTATGAGATTGGTCAGTCATAGGTATCCATGAAACAGTTTAAATTAAAGTGCACGCTTGCTTAATTGGTTTGACCTTATTTAGTATGATAAGTTATGAACTAAAGAAATTAACCACAAATGGGTACCGACAATTTTCTATTGAACAGAGGAACTTGAAAAATCCCGTTATTAAAAAATTGATCAAGTAATTATACAATACGCAGTTTGGCACCAGCTTATTTTGTTTAAGTAAATGTGTTTCTCGATTAGGTGTGTATATTAAGCGCTAACCATTTATTTATACTCCGAACTGTTCCCATTTGAAATCATTGAGCACTCGCAATTAATGTTGATGGTATTATTGCAGTAGAGTGATATCGCTACAATAAACAATATGTATTCTTTGACAATGAAATTATATCAATATACAAACACCTTGTGTCGCACCACAAGGAAAAGTTAATTAATCTATTCCCTGTCGTGCAAAATGTTTCTTTTGATGCTCGTAAATACTTCAGACGGAATATAATTCGATATATTTGTGACTATTTAACTACATTGTAGTTTAATGTTACCCCTGTTGCTCACTTGCCATTCGCTCATTCTACAATACTCGTGTTGAGTCTGTTCCATTAGGAGTGCAATTCGGCATTCGTTTCGCTCGATGAGACCCTAGTTTCTCATGTACTAGCTAATAATTCTTTAGTGAGTAAAATAGAAATTATGATGTATTGTTTACATGGATATCCATTCAACCATAATTTGCAGTTTTGTCACCATAGGACAATCATTGGCTAAACTATGCTGAATTCCTATTGGCTTACTTATTCAATTTATCCAACAACCTTGCATAAGGCAGTTACTCCTTTCAGCCAATTATAATTTCAATTTCATTGTCCTTCATTTTTTCGCTGATTAATTGTTGGCTAACAAATGAGAGTTATTACAAAATTTACAGTAATGATCCCAGTTACTTCTTTCAGCCAATTATAATTTCAATTTCATTGTCCTTAATTTTTTCGCTGATTAATTGTTGGCTAATAAATGAGAGTTATTACAAAATTTACAGTAATGATCCCAGTTACTCCTTTCAGCCAATTATAATTTCAATTTCATTGTCTTTAATTTTTTCGCTGATTAATTGTTGGCTAACAAATGAGAGTTATTACAAAATTTACAGTAATGATCTCATGTGCAAAGATAAATGAATTTTTTTCGAGTACAAGTAACAATTCTCCGTCTAATGTGTCTACTAATGAACAGCTTAATTTATTTTCGAAGAGCAAGACAAATAAAATTGAAACGGGGTTGTGTGGAATACAGAAACATTAAATCATTTACGTGCATTGATTCCAGCTCAGGCTCAATGCCGGAACATACGATTTCTTGCAAAAATCGGACTACGATTTGTTTTTCGACGACGCTTCATCAATTGCTATCTCTTCTTTTATTGCGCTTCCTGGTGAACATACCTACTAGGTTTCAATAATATGCTGTTCCGTTTCAGACTTGAATTCACCATTCGATTTGACACAGGCGTTTAAATTGCACTGCCCTTTCACTCTAATCATTTACTGTCTGTTTGATCGGCCTATGTAAGCTGATCAACAATTAACGCTTGTATACTGATAAGCACCATTTGAAATATATATCTAAGACTGTTTTTCCTCACTGCTGATTATGGACTAAACTTCTCATTTTATATAAAGAAATGCATTTACCTTTACTAGCAATCAACGAAAACTAGCCGTTTATGCTGTCTTTAACTATTATGTACGCCCATCGATCAATATTGTAATAACTAGAGTGGACGAAAATTATAGTATGAAAAACTGCTTCCAGGTCAATGATAGATACACTTTTGCAGCTACACATATTTACCTGATCCTTGTTTCGTCGAACAGAGTTATTTTGTTCATTGTCCACATTTCTCAAATTTTGTTTCAATACACATTTATGAGCGCCTTTTCCAACTGCCCATTCATCAAACCAAATATTTAGTTACTGTTTAATTAATGAATAAAATAATAATTGTAAAACAGCAGTTATGAGTGGTAGGTAAAATTGCTGTCTGAATAGCGGAATCAGTTGACCAATAGTAATTCAAATTAGATTAGCCAAGTAGCATTTTACGGTGACAAAATGCATCAATAAATTTGCTTTACTATGAAGAATTATAAATTTTAATATTGAAGTTGGTTACATCAATATTCATGTGCATATCACATTAGTTCTTTACTTAATAAGGTATAAGTGGCGGGTGTATGAGAACAGTTGGCTTTTAGAGAAAAGTATGTCGAATTGCAGTCCCAATGGAGTAGACCCGTAGACTAGTTTCACTGTACAGTATGTAATAATTGGCGTATACTCGCTGAGCGACAGAAAACTTATGAATTATTACAATATTAAATATATCCTACAGTCCCTTCCTATTGTGTATGAAGTAATGAGAAATTAAAAAAAATTTATTTTAAGGGAATAAGTATTTCTTCGAAAGCTATATAACTGTACATAATTAATGCCCTCAATTTTTATTATTTGTTACCAACGGTTAGCACAAAAAGCTTGCCGCCATTAACATTCATCAGGTAATGAAAAAACAGCAAAAAATTAGCAAACTGGCTAAAATATTTTTTAGCTATTACTGATTAAAATGTTGCGTAAATGTGTTCACAATTTCAATTAAGAAGGCAAAAATTTCCTTAAATCTGGTTTTAAAAACTTAGTTCTTATACGTTTATGCGAAAATCTGTTATTATAATAAAGTTATGCTTTAATACACAAATCATTTGTCAATTTTTATTACTAAATGTATTCGCGATTCATTTTCTCTCCTGAAGAGAAGTCGAAGTCACAATGTTACAAGTAGGAAAAGATATTTCTTGTTTTCCAATATTCGGCTGTTCAGCCAACCGATAAATGGAAAAAATTAAACAGTCGTGAAATTATCATTACTATCGTTTCTTGATTCGATCACTATTGATTTTTTTTCTCGTGCCCGCTGTGCAAGGAGTCTTGAATTAACCTTGGCCGATTTTTTATGCGAAATTTTTTTCATCTCTTTTACATTCATAATCCTGTATGAGAGGACTTCAAAGTCTGCTTATGTAAGCGCATGACAGATCTGCGGTCGTTTTTATAAATCTCACTCTATGGAATTCCATGTGCTATTACGGTAATCTGTCCAGACAACCAATTAATTATTCAACGGTAACCTACAATGTCGCATATGTCTGTGCAAGATTAAAGTTCTACACTGTTGATTTATGCATACTTTCAGGGATCAGAACTGACGCAGGTGCTGAAGAAAATTATCTTTGAAGTCCATAGTACCTTTTATTAAGGCTCGCATTCCAATAGTGTCTTTAAATGTTGAGCCTGCCTATCAAAGCAACAGATTTTATCAGTTATTAAATGGTTGTTTTTATCACTAAATTTCGCTAAACTTTAATTTTTACGTAACTTTTGCGCGAATGAATTTCAACAAGCGTCGGTTGTTATCTGTTGTGCAAATTTCTCTCTTTGGTCTTTCTGGTCCAAGAACGATTCGAGATCGATTTTAAGTCCATATTTAAGTTGGCGTCTTACAACTTTAAGAATATTTTAAAAAGCCGAGCTAGCTAGAATTTGACGCTTAGTTTGGAGAATCGCCACAGATTTTACAGATACCCATTGATTATTTCTACGGGAGCCTACAATGTCACGTACAGCAGTATGTTCATTGTGCAAAGTGGAATTTATATTCGCTTATATTAAATTAAAATTTTCACCATCAAGACCAGTTAGCTATGTCTAAAATATCTTCACATTTTTTTGTCAGAATGACGGTTTCTCAAGTTTACTTTTATCTATTTGAGGTTTATTCTTTTTTTTTTTTTAGAAAACTTGAGCTTAAATTCCATCTGGCCAGCCTCAGAATCGAGACTTTACGCAATGCTGGGTGGCTGCAGATACGTCTGGCGCATTTCGATGGAGCCACTGAGTGCATTAATTTGATTCATACATTTAATCTTTGGTCAAAATCCTGTTCGAATTGCTCCAGATCGCTTGACTAGCTCTACACGACCTTCTGTGGTTAGTTGGAGCGACCACTTTAGATACAACAGAGCAAACGGTTACCATTACTGCAGGCTGGAATTCAAGTATAACTTGATGTGACAAAGCTTGAGTTAGAATTATTCCAAATTTGCGGCAACGTGCTCGCGTAGCTTTGACCTCATAGTGTCTCTGAACTTGCACGTTTTCGGATATAAGTCGCCGTTTCGTGCGAAGTTGGGTTCTCTCATGAGACAATATCTTTGCCAATTTATCAAAAGAATGTGATTTGATGTCAATCGCGTAAATGATAGAAAGTCGTTTCGTAAATCACCACATCGCAGATTGTGGCGTAAAATTCAAATGTTTAAATATTTTGATGCTTCTTACAACTCGTCAGAAACATTAGGCCAGTGCCAATCCATTGTCGCTGCGTGGCTAGTAGAAATCTTCCTGTGAAGATCGCGAGTCAGTTTGCGATCTCGTCTTAGCTTCGTGGCAAATGTTGCGTCTTTAGTGTTAATAAAGACAAGCAAATTTCCAAGTACTATAATCTGAATACTGGCCGATGGTTGCAAAAGATTAACATTCGAAGCATTAAATGTACTGCTTGATACACCATGAGCTGTCGTTACCGACGGTCCTGCTGAAGCAGTGACTGTACTTTTGTTTGTTTTTTAGTAACAGGTATTTGTGTGTAGCACAAGCTGCCGTATAGAAAGGAATTTCAATTGGGTTTTAGTAGTCAAAAGGCCGTGAACGCTGATTTGAAACCACCATCCGTTAAATATACAGTATGTGATATTGACTATTAGATGTTATGACTAATTTATAGCGCGATTACTTATCTATTTTCTACTGTATGTAATGAGACATTCTTAGCTTGGGACGAGTCTGCCGTCAGTTTAATCTTTAAAAGTTCCATGGCAATTCTGTTGCTAAAAATCGTATAAACGAAATAATCGCCTGCAGATTCTTCGCCTAGCTTATGTTATTCAGTCAGCACTTAACGAGAATCACATATTAAGAGTTTGCATAGACTATATCGTACCCTAAAATAGTTATTTTAACAATGAAATTTATATCACCGTCACAGGAATATCTGTCTGGGTATACCCCAGGAGTTAATTTGAATCTGTAGATTGCGATTTAATAGTGGATATTCCATTCAAAAATGCTATGCTCACTAAGTTTGCCAGTAATGACATTAGTTAGTATATAACTGAAAATTGTGTGTAGTGTAGTGTGCGGCAGGATAGCTCAGTGGTTAGAGCACCAGATTCCGAAGCAGACGTGCTCAGGTTCGTATCCTGTCCGCGGCAAATTCTGGCCAGTACTTGATGAGTTCCCAATAAGGACGAAACCGGTCTACTGGATGAATTGCCTTTTCTACACTATACAATTCTTAGTTTATACTGACATATGTAAGCAATTAATGGGTCAGGTGTTTATATCAAGACCGCAAACTTGATTATAATAATTGTTATCACCACCCGCGCAACCAATGTTCGTTTAATTTGCGAGTTCGTTAGAAATAAACCTCGGTTTGCTTTAGGATTTACAACAATATCATCCAGTTTCAATAACAGCAGTGACGTCCGACAATGATGTCCACGTTCTCAGTATACTTTCGGTTTTGTTATAAATGGTTTTATATTTAATATTCTAAACATTCAAGACGCTATAGATTAGTTGAGCACAACCGAGTTGACTGTATATGCGTGTTTAAAGACTCATTGCATTATCCTAGTGTAAATTTGGCCTTCGAAATTGATGATCTTAGATGCTTGCGAGATTTGAACAGTGTTTTTGAGAAGCAACACCAACATAGGCTATGAAAATCTACAGCGCTAGTCTTTAAACATGCATCTGGAATCGTCAATAAGTGCTCGTTAGAACGGTAAGTCTTCATCAATGACGCCCATTTGACTACATGACACATGTCTACATTAAAATTGCATTACAGGGCGTTTTTCTCAACCATCTTCAGATTGACGTGAAAAGCATAGGGTTCAGATTGTTGTGACAAAAACAGTTGTAATAAACCAAAATCTAGTTGTTTAACATAGAAAGATTTCGTCCATCGGAATGGGTTTTACGTGCCAACACCTTAGCTCTTTGATGGATACCCTGCGCGATATAATATTGAATCGTACTAAGTAGTGATCTTGCTGCTGATTTCTTGAAGTGTCATTAAATCGTCCTCTGGTTTTGGGTGTGTGTGGGGGGGTGTGCTTGTGTGGTGAAGTGATACAGAAAAAACCGAGGGGGTTTTCCGCCGATATCGTCTTGCTTTTAAATTTACTTGGCCTACTTTGCATATCATGAAGAAGGGCTAGGTTGTCTCGCCTCAGTGCCTTGTTTAGACATGCGTTCCGATCTACGCTAGGTCCACTAGCTCCTAATACATGACTGCTTATTTAGCAGGATTATTATTATTTACTATAATCAAGGTTGCGATCTTGATTATAGTAATTGTTATCACCGCCCGCGCAACCAATTTTCGTTTGTTTATTATTATTTGTTTTTATCCCGATTATGCGACAGTTAGGTATCAGTTTTTAAACGTTAATGTGTTGTTGCTATATTTTGATTATGAGGATTTCTACGAGCTCGTGATAATGTCAGTTCTAATCCAGTATCGCATTCTTATATCAGGTCAGAAAGTTCATGCTTGACGCCCAGCCGGTTCTAGCTAGTCGTGTCTGTAATTTTATTTAATACGGAATAACTGCGCAGTTAGAATTAAATTGACTTTACCGTTTGACAATGAAAATTTAATCGTTGCATCTACTATTTGCAGATATAATGTTGGGATACAGACATTCCGTTTCGTATTAAGAATTAAGTTCAGAATAACTGCGCAGATGACATTTAGAATTAAATTGGTAGTGACCGAATGAGAAAAATGCTTGCCAGATACGGAAAGCAAATTTCGATTGCCAAGGAAAATTTTGGCTGCTGGATAAAATGATCAGTGTGCGAAGCATTATTGACTTTGCCATTTGTCAATGAAAATTTAGTCGTTGCATCTACTACTGGATATGAGCAAACTGGTGTTCTTTGCCAACTCACACACTGTGGTTGTGCAACATTGAAGAATGTTTTTCATCACGAGGTTATGCTGATTCTGATGATTTTCGTTTGATTCATATTCATAGTCACTTGTTGCACACGATTATTTAAGATCGAAAAAATTGTTTATTGTCTATTCTTAATTTTTAGTGTTGATGCAAGTTTTACACGAACATGAAGTGGAACTTTTTAGTTCGCAAAACTTTGACAAATATTTGGACCGGCGAGTATATCTTTAAATCATTAAACGTTAATGTTGCCTTCTCAAAGCATTTACCAAACTTATTGGATATAGATATAACGTGTCATGTTCATTTCGGATTTGACC
>JAQBSW010008934.1:0-31400 GCA_029291075.1 Eudiplozoon nipponicum
GGAACGTGGAGAGACAAATAACTTTTGGTCGAGCGGGCCATGCGATTTACGGTCTCAACAGCTACAGGATTCGCTCGAACGACCATAGTCTATGGAGCACACATAAGACTGCCAGGTGAACTTGTAATCCAAGGATCCCATGAGCGCTGCACCATTGCGGATATTCGGGAGCGACTAAAACAGTTAACTGAATATGTTGGCGCCACACAGCGACTAGGCTATGCAAGGCAACCGACGCGCACTCGCCGAAAGGTCGACGACTCTGTCATGGTCTGGAAGGTCGAGCTCATGGCACTGCAGGCTGTCAATGATAAGCCGTATCGCGTGGAGAGGGTTGACTCAGAGCACAATACTCTTTTTGTTAGCATGCCCGATGGACCACGAGCTGTTGCACTGGATTTCTTAAGCAGAGTGCCATAGCCGATTCCGGACGGGGGGAATGATGTGTCAATACCCACCTTTGAGACAAATAACAAAGCGTCTTATCAAGGGCAGACATTATTTCAACAGAAATTCCTCGCAGAAGCGCCCGTATAAGAATGAAGCAGTCAGCCCAATGATAAAAGCAGACTTCGAGCCGAACATAAATTAATTAATATTTGTAAATTTGTTTTATTTAATCGATGCTCGTTATGCGAGCAAAATTCTATACATAATTGAGTGAAAATAAAGCATGATTGGTACATTTAAAATGGCTTCTGGTGGGTTGGAAACGTTGATTCAAAGATTGACTTCTCAAATGAATAATTTAATTGCAGAATTAGACATAATTAAGTCTCGTCTGGGCGATACGCTGATAATAAACACAGACGACATACGTGTACGTGGACCATCCAATATAGGTGGACACAACATACGGACGAAGTGCTAAGTGCCAAGGTGAGAACTGTATATACCCGCGGTTTGGTGGACCCAGATGGAAAGGAAGCGCTAAACAGGTAGAGAGAAATCTATCATCGGGAAAAGGATGACATCCCCGCTATTAGGAGCCGTAGGGGGTTCCATTGCAAAGGTTCCCAGACATGCCTTTAAAAGGCATACTTAAGGCTAAGGTTGAAAATGCGGCAGGACCAGTTAGCACCGATACAGAGGGCAGGAGAGTCCGATTCTTTCTAAGCGGAGATCTGGAAAACTTTGCCGGATTATCCAGCAACAAATTCATTATTAAAGATGAATTATCTGGATTAGAATTTCTCATCGATACGGGTGCTGAGGTAAGCAAAGTTAGGTCAGACGTAGTGTAAGCAGATTGCCCCACATTTGATTATCAACTATGGGCCTCTAACGGTAGTCCGATAGGAGTCAAAGGAATGAAAGAAATGTTGGTAACGTTAGGCCAGAAATCTTCTTTTAGATGGATTTTTCTAGTAGCCGATGTCAAGGACCATATCATTGGCATGGATTTCTTGACACATTTCAAACTGACATTAGACCCCAAAGCTAGAACTATCGCAGAAGGCGTAGAGATGTCAACACCTACTGAGTCTAACACGTTGGCAGTTAGAACAGTTCTTTTACCCCGTCCAACGGTCGCCCATGACTTTGACGATATCATTGAGAAGCACCTAGCAGTGTTTCAGCCTTTCAGTGCCAAAAGGATGAGTTTGAAGACAAGAGTAGAACACCATATAGAATTGGTGGCTTCGTTGCCTTGTTCACCAAAGGTTCAACCATTGACACAACACAAGCAACAAGCTGCTTTCTCAGAATTTTACCAATTGCGCGAAGAAGGGATTTGTAGAAGGTCAAATTCCAATTTTGCTTCCCCAATAGTAGTAGCTCCCAATCCTGAACCGGGTCAATGTGCAAATTATCGTCTATTAAACTCAGTGACGAAGGTTGATTCTTATCCTCTCCCTAACCAGAGTACGTTACTCCGAGATATAATGGGATATGAGGTTTATTCAGCTTTAGATCTCCAGAAAGCGTACTATCAGATATCAATGGAGGAAAATTTGATACCACTCATCGCAGTCAGTTTTCCAAGAAGGGGATTGCACGAATTTCTTCGAATGCCTTTTGGTTTGAAAAATGCCAGTCAGACATTCCAGCGTTTGGCTGAAGAAATCCTTCAGAATTGCTCATTTGCAAAGGTGTACATAGATGACATTATAATTTTTAGTCGTTCACGTGAGGAACATCGTAAACATTTGGAAACGGTTTTGACCAGGCTGGAACAATATGGATCAGTGGTCAAACCTAATAAGTGTAACATCCGATGCTCTTCAGTTAAATATCTTGGACATATACTTTCCAAAGACGGAATTAAACCTTTGGAAGATAAAATCCAAGCTATTAAGGGCGTAATGGAGCCCCGAACCGTGCGCCAGTTGCAAAGGTTCTTGGGCATGATCAACTAATACCGTCGATTCATTCCAGGTCTAGCCAGAATTCTAGGATCGTTGATACGCCATCTTACTCGTGAAAAGAGCACGATCAAGAAGTCTTGGCCTATAAGCTTGAGTCCAGAAGACCGAGAAAAATTCCAAAAGGCCAAGGAAATGCTAAGTGATATAATCACATTAACACCTCTAGATTGGGAGAAACCTTTCGAGCTAATCACAGATGCCTCAGATGTTGCAATAGGGGTAGAGCTACAGCAAAGAGATCAGGACATAGTAAGACCGATTGGGTTTTATAGCCGTAAGCTTAATGATCGTGAAAAACGTTATGATACGTTTGGTAAAGATCTTCTAGGAGTTTATGCCGCAGTGCTACACTTTGAGCATTTCTTAGACGGTCATAAATTTAAGTTATTGACCTATCATAAGCCGTTGATTAGTATACTTGGTAAAACAGCGAGGCATAATTACTCTTGTAGAGTAAATTCCCAAATAACCCGGTTATCAGAGTTCGATTTCACTGTGTCTCATATTGCTGGTAATGAGAATGTGGTAGCCGATGCACTTAGCAGACCGAATGAAGCCGATGTCGAGCTGATATTTCAAGGTCCGTTGAAGAGTTTAGATAATTCTATGCATGATTTAGTTAGTCAAATCAAGGAAGCGCAAGGATCAGATCCTTTTACGTTAGTTTTGTCCAAAAGACCAGGATATGTTCATAAGCTCATAAGTGGCAAGTGGTTGTTATGCGAAACGTCTAGAAGTCAACCACGACCATATGTGCTGTTAGAGTTACGGGCCAAGATTATCCAAGTGTTACATGACATGGGTCATCCATCCATTAAAGCCACAATTCGATTAATCAACGGCAGACGCGTATGGCCGCACATGTCTAAAGACATACGGGTATGGGTAAGAGCCTGTGCCAAGTGTCAAACGTGTAAGGTGTGGAGACATACAAGAACCGAGATACAGAATATTGGGATACCAATTGGACAGTTCAGACACGTACATATAGACATTGTCGAAATGCCCGAGGTTAATGGCCACAAATATTTGCTAACTATGGAAGATCGATTTAGTCGCCAATTAGAAGTGCCGATTTTAGAAGACATGACAGCGCAAGAAGTCTTGATGATTACGTCTACTACTAGCCGTCTTTTTTTGAGAAGGTGGTGTATGTGGAGGAGATAATTCCTCCGCCAAAATTAAAGTGACATTAACTGATAAATTTAAACCACCTTGGCTGATTGAAACTAATTTTATTTAAAAAGAATTTATTCATTTATTTTCCAGAACTTTCTTTGTTTAAATACTTAACTGTATAAATATTTTGAATTGTGCGCGTTTTCAGCTTTCGAGCATACTGTCTGTGACCGGCTGTAACTTCCTCGGCCTGTTGCATTTATTTCATTTTCTCCATTTAACATTTACTCAATTTCTACAATATACTCCTGCAAACACTGCCTTCTATTTTTTATATATGCATATATTTGGGGACGTTCTGGAACAGGTAATTTAATAATTCTGTTTTTCACGTCTATTTCTTTCCAGATTATTTGTTCGGGTGTTTTGTAACGTGAAAGGTTTCACATTTCGATTGCCTAATATTAAGTGTCTAGTTAATAATTAAATTTGATCGAAATGGAAGCTCATCTTAAATTTGAGGACACTAGCAAGTTAGCACAAGACATGGCAGGTATGAATTTAGCAGATATGTAAAAATAAAAGCTTATCAGATTCTATTGTACATGTAAGGACTGAACACGATCAGTCATCTATGGGGTTCTCAGACACCAATAGGTTAAGAGCCTCTACACTAATAGGTGGCCACATTTGCTACAAAATTTTTTTTAATTCTGAGTATGGTGATGTAAACGCCCCGAATTCATGTAAATTCCGTGCGACGTTACAAAATTGTTAAGTACCGTAGAAGCTGAGAGACAGTCACTGTTCGCGGCCATTAGTAGGACCGTTGATTGTATTCTCCGGCAAATGCCGAGAAAGTTAGGTAGTGTAGCAGTGTCTAGTATTACTTCTAGACACTTGAGATCGGCTTTTGTTGACTGGCTGGTGTTCCATCTGTTGTGGCCTCAAAATCAGAGAGCGAGAGGCTGTGTGAAGGCTCATAATTTTCTTGTTGGAAATATGCAACAACACCGTGGCGATATATGATCGATCCTTTTGTGTGACAAAAATCTCTGATGACTAGGTTATACAGCATAAATAATGCGTGGACGAACTGTCAATGTAATGCGAGACAGCAGCACATAAATTGCACAGCAGAAATCAAACGTGCTAATGACAAGAATTGTAAATGCACCGTGATTATATAGAGTTGAAAACGAAAACTCGCACATCATTAGTTAACGGCAAATTTCACTTGTTTCAATTGGTGCCGCGTAAATTAAATTTGAATTTCATTCAGGAAATATGTGGGCGAATTGTTCTTGAGCCATTACATCAATTTCCTCTCTGAAAAAAAGAAAAAACATTCCTCTCGGCGTGGCTTGATATGAAATGCAGGGCAGAGTTCAAACCCAGTTAAACGACTAGTTATTATTCCGCCCACAGCCGTTAAATTTTTTTAATGTACCGTAAATGCTGGGCTGGAGCATGCTTGTTGGTAGTATCGGCAAAGATTTGACGCCAAACAACCACTAGGAATTGCTACACAAGATGTTAGCTGTAGTGGCCGGTCATACCGCGTGAGGCAAAATAGAGCAGTGTGACGTTTGGAAAGCCGCAGCCTGATATAGATTGCCACTGAAGTTGCCAGGTTTAATTTGAAACCTGGGCAGGCCGTATCGTCGTCAATATGTTTGAATACGACTAAAGGAGATAGTTTGTGCTCGATGTTGTGGTCATGATATTCATAGAGTGGTCATTGTGCAACCGATGTAGTTGAGATATGCATTTATAGTAGCCTGTACCATGATATGAAGCCGATGACTACTTAGTGTTGTTACACAAGGCGTTAGCTATAAGTAGCTGGTAATAAAAAAATAGGCAGTGTGAACCATAGGTTGCAACACTAAAAATGTAAAAAATTATAAATACGTGAAAATCGAATGGTAACAACATAAGTGTAATCAAACATTGCCGCAGAGATGGCATAATACCAAAGAACTGCTGAAAAATGCTACACAATTTTTAACTAAGAACAGCTGGTTATACAACGTGAGACAAGTGAGTGTGAGAGAAGTACAAGGTTCATGTGGATTCATAGTGGTCACGTCGCGTGATATAGGGCGCAAGTGGTGAGCATATATTTAAACATTTGATACGTAAAATAATGAAAAATTAATGAAAAATGTATCAGTTATGCGTTACTAAAGCAATCTATTGCTAGGTTGAGACTGTAGGCAGATAGAGCCTGAGTCGAGTATAGAAGGTTGTATGTTCCCAGTATCAAGCGGTTCGATAAACGATTTCAACCTGTCTATACTTACCGATGTAGGTGTCGTACCTTGCATGATAATGAAGTATTCCGGCTCTCTAAGCAAAATCGGGTAAGGACCGCGATGCTTTGGTTGTAGTGGTGCAACAGCAGCTTCGTTGCGCACGAGTACTCTCTAGCAGCTGTGGATCTGCGGTGAATGAAGACTAGAGGAGGAGAATGTCTCGGCTACTGTTCAAACATGTTACCAAAATGAAGTCGGAGTTGGGTAGCTTCGTCTTGTGGGTCATCCTGTGCGTGTAGTTGACGTGGGACCTAAATAGGCAGGCGTAGATCCATGCCATACAAGAGTTGTGACGCAGACGTTTTAATAGATTCACGAGTACGGGAACGCATGGCAAATAGAACTAAAGGTAGTTCATCGACCCAGTTGCCATTAATGGGCGAGGATGCTAAAAAAGCTTTGAGTCCCCTATGCATTCTCACTACCATAACGTTAGATTGTGGATGGTAGGCAGTCGTCTGGGGTAAGATGCACCCAATGAACCGCAAGGTGGTTTTGAAAAGATCCGATGAAAAGCAAGTGCCTCTATCAATGATGACCTCATTGGGAATACCATAATGGGATATCCATGCAGAGATAAAACCGTTAGTGACTTCGTCTGCATAAATTGTGCCAAGCGGTAATAACGCAGGCCATCGTGTAAATTTAGCCATATTAGTTAGAAGGTAGCTGAAAACTTGAACCGCTGTAAGATGAACTATATCGATGTGGACGATGACTATGTGTGAAGATGTTTAGAAATGTTAGAACTTAGAACGAGTATGCCGTTTGATATTGTTTTTCTTGCAAATGACACACACGAGACCCAACGTTTAACGATCTGCCTGAGACTGAGATACCAGAAACTATCTGTAAGAAGTCGGACAGCCGCCTTGCTTCCTGGGTGAGTAATTGAGTGAATTGAGTCGAAAACTTTTCATCAAAGGCTGGTTGGCAGAACTGGCATTTTGGGCCGCTTAACCGCGAAGTAAACAATAGGTAATTCTTCCAAGAAATGGCATAAGAACTTGATGGGGTGACGCGTTTTGTGTCCATCTCTATTGATTGGGCCATGCACTCGGATATCGTCTGTGTTTATTATCAGTGTATCGTCCAGACGAAATTTAATTATGCCTAATTCTGCAGTTAAATTGTTCATTTGAGCAGTCAGTTCTAAAATCAATGTTTATAACCCATAAGAAGCCATATTGTAAAGGTACCACATATGCTTCATTATTACTCAATTATATATTGTGTTTTGCTCGCATAACGACCATAAATTTAATTTTTTTTTAAATTTAATTAATTTATGTTCACTTCAGCTCGAAGTCTGCTTTTTATCATTGGACTGACTGCTTCATCCTTATACATACGCTTCTGAGAGAAATTTCTGTTGAATTAATGCCAGCCTTAGATTAGACCCTTTGTTCGTTCTTTGTATTAAAGTTGGCTATTGCTACAATGGGCTACTGATCTTTGAATGAGAGTATCACCGCGGTCGTCCATTCGCAGGAGAGATGGCGTTAGTGCATGTTCCCAGAGGGTCACGGAGTTCACTGTGTATGGCGATGGCGAAAGTTATTGTAGCGTGACGTCTGGCCTGGAACGAGTGTCTGCAGTGAAGTTTTTTCCCATTTGACATGTAAAATGTTGAATTGCCTTTTGCTGAGATTTGACAGCTGTATTTCTACTCTGGCAGGGTATTTGGCGACAGTTCAAGTCACGTTTTGATTTACGCTCAATGCAAATAAAACAAATCTGCTGCTGCCAGTTATGCTGATAAAGTGGCGCACTGCATCGTGAATGGCGAGTAGAACTCGACACAAAATATCGCATCTTAATTCTACTGGTTGGAGAGTACGCGTGTAAAAACTGCTAGGCTTCCGAAATCCGTCGATCTTTTGTTCTAACGTGGCTCCAATATCGATCTCAGAAACATCTTTCTTGCGTAGAAATGGCCGTTGAAAATCTGAATGCGCTAACATTGTAGCATTTGCTAACATGTTAATGGCGTTTCGAAGTAATTCCTCGTCTTCAGATAACTCAGAAATGATGAAGTTCTCGAAAAGTCCTTTCCGTTTACGGAGGTGCCTACACAACGGATAAAGTTGACTTGAAAGGCCGGTAAGAACTACGAAAATTTTCTGCAGCTCACAAGCAGTCTTCCGTGACTTGATATTCTTCATTGAATTTGCCATCGGCGGCAACGGTTGAATATCTTGTGGCGTGATATTGTAGGAGTATTTTTGCGGGCTAGCTATCTAGTTCGTGATTCTGTACCCTTCCTACCTATCCATGGTGGCTATTGTTACTACCCGTACTCATGATCAGTCTCTGATCTTTTTCGGATGGTTGATGTGAGAAGGCTAAAACGAGTTATCACAAGTATATTGTACACAATGTTGCAAATAGAAATGGAATTGACAGTTAGTCCAAATCGACCGTGCTCCTGACGGCAATAAAAACAAATTTTAACACAAGTGAATGTCTTAAACATCAGTCACAGTCAAACTAAATTGTCCGTACTCTAGACGGCAAAAGTAGAACATTGTTCACAAAAATGAATGTTTCCTGCACAAGTCGCAGTTAAGCAAAATTTTCCATGCACTAGACGGTGGTAAAATGAACGCTATTTTTAAACTTGCGTATCTTACACACAAGCAATTATTATTAATATTGGGAATAGGATATGCATCAGATTTTGTCACTGAATTTAACTTGTGGTAATCTCCTCAGGCTCTGCACGATCCGTTTGATTTGGAGAGTAAGTGCAGTGGTGATGCCCCTGATCTTTTCGATGGTCTGATGATTCCGTCTTCCAATAGTCTTGAAAATTTCTCTTGGGCAGCTATCAGTTTAGCAGAATCCAGTGGTCGCATCTTGAGTGCAATAGGTTGTCCTTTTGTGACCATATGGTGCATCGTTTTAGAGACTCGTGGCTTTGACTTGCTAAAGTCAAAAAGCGACTTGTATTCTCTAAGGGCTGCTGATATCTCTGCTGAATGATGCACTGGAGTTGGCTGAATGACCTGTAACTCCAAATGCTCTGAGGCAAGTGTCTAAAGACTTGGCTCAAGTCTGGTGGAGGGGATGATGATTTTTTGATTGGCAAGATCAGCAATGAGACTAAATTTTAACAGAAAATCAAGATCTATTATGTTGTATGAGACCTTGGCGAAGATGAATTTGTGAGTAAATTTACTCCGTAAACCTGTTGTGGCAATAGCCACCTTTAAGACAAATAATGAACAAAGAGTCTTATCTAGGGTAGACATTATTTCAACAGAAATTCCTCGCAGAAGCGCCCGTATACAAATGAAGCAGTCAGCCCAATGATAAAAGCAGACTTCGAGCCGAAGTGAACATAAATTAATTAGTATTTGTATTTTTTTTATTAAATCGATGCTCGTTATGCGTACAAATTTCTATATAAAATTGAGTAAAAATAAAGCATTTGTGGTACATTTAAAATGGCTTCTGATTGGTTGAAAACGTTGATTCAGGGACTGACTTCTCAAATGAATAATTTAACTGCAGAATTAGGCATAATTAAGTCTCGTCTGGACGTTACGCTGATAATAAACACAGACGACATACATGTACGTGGACCATCCAATATAGGTGGACATAACACCTATGTTGAGTGTGCGATGCCGGCAGCCCTAACTATAAATGGGCTTCTATGTAACTGTTTCAAGTAAAACGCCTAGAGACATCTCGGCCATTGAATCACCATTGAGTACTCAGACTGCTGCACCTGTGTCTACGATGAATTTTTCGCCAGTTTTGAAATCAAGAAGATGCAGAAATTTGTTGGGGTGTTTGGCCGGGTCATACAAACAAGTAGGTTGGTCATTGCGAATGACATTGTCAGTTTTCCGATTCTTATGCTCTACTGCGCCTGTTTTCTGAGGCCTGGCCCGTCAACTGGGGAAATTGCCATTCATTCGGGAATTCTTCCGAGCGGCAAAGAAAGACTTGAAACGAATAAAAAATCTTCTGTTGATTATAGCACCAGATCTTTGGGGCATATCTATTAAAAAATTGCGTGAATCCAGATTGCCGCCTACTATTATTTTGTATTTTGGATGAAAACCTGCTTCATGCGCTAAAATCATTTAGCTCGGATTTCCCGATGGCCAATCATTCTAAAAATTTAGCCATGTCGCTATTTTTCTCCCGAAAGAGGTAATCCTATCATCTTGCGAAGAAGAAAAAAAAGATGAAGAATTTAACTTAGGTTCTAAAACCCTAAATTCTAACTCGCATCTCTCTGATAAGTTATCTATTGAGAGAGAGTTGGGACCCAACGAGGATTCCACTTCATTTTGTAGGCCCAAATTGGAATTAAGTAGTTTTTTAATAGCCTTAAGCTTCGGATAAATCCGTCGCTGCAATTATGAAAATAGTTTTGAGAAAACCGTTGATCGTTTTTAATGACTGCCATAATCTGGAAACGGAGAGAAAGCAGAGTCTACGCGCATAAAGAATAACTCGCAATCTCCATCCCATACAGGAACATCAATATCTAAAATTGGATCTGACATTCTAACAATCTTACAGGATCTTAAAAGCATAAATTTATCAGGGTAACACACTTGCCTTTACTTGTAATCAAAAAGAAACAGCCGTTAATGTCGATATCAAATATTATTTACCAATATACATGCGCAAGTTGTCGATCAACTTACGTAAGCCGATCGGCCAGATGGTTAATTACTCGAATGAGAGAACATTGTAACATAAACACCTGTTTTAAATTAAATGGTGAATACATGTCTGCTATTGCGCAACACCTCATCGAAAAATCGCACGTATGTTCTCCAAACGTAGCATTCAACGTAATTACTAAGTGAAAAAACAAAAGGGAGCTAGCCACATACCAAGCCTTATGGATAAACAAAGTGCAGCCGGATTTATGCAAGCAAAAGAAGCACGTTCAAGCATTGAGCTTGAACTGGATGTGACGCACGCAATTGATTGGTTTCCGTTTTTTACACTTCCTCTATGTTCACATATTTCAATCTTCTTTTGTTTTCCAATTTATATATAAAGACATGTTCATTAGTAGATATTTGAGAAGACGATGCCAATGAAACGTTTGTTATATCTGATAAAATTTCTTTTCGTTTTTGCACACAGGAAGAGTACAATGAATTTTATTAAAGCTCGAATTTCAAAAGAATAAATTTATAAGCAAAATAAAATGTATAAAACGACGTAATACGAAGCGCTTACCAAAATCTGCTTACTCAGTGAAACTGACGAAATGAACTTCGACACACAAAGAAAATTGACTAAATCTGCACAGACTAAATCGGCGTCTACAGTTTTACAGCTCGGTTCATTCAAAAAATGACGAGATGAGCTTCAGACTAAATGTGCTTTCACAAAATCACAAGTCGGCATCCACAGATTTTCAGTTTAGAAAAAAGTTTGAATGTAGGAGAGAAAAATATTGAACTCTTAAACTTTCTCTCAAAACGATTTGTTTCCCAAAAAACTAGAAGAACTTGATTCAAGAATGTTGCTCATACTGAGTATAAAATAGAATAGAATAGAATAGAATAGAATAGAATAGAATAGAATAGAATAGAATAGAATAGAATAGAATAGAATAGAATAGAATAGAATAGAATAGAATAGAATAGAATAGAATAGAATAGATAGAATAGATAGAATAGAATAGAATAGATAGAATAGAATAGAATAGAATAGAATAGAATAGAATAGAATAGAATAGAATAGAATAGAATAGAATAGAATAGAATAGAATAGAATAGAATAGAATAGAATAGAATAGAATAGAATAGAATAGAATAGAATAGAATAGAATAGAATAGAATAGAATAGAATAGAATAGAATAGAATAGAATAGAATAGAATAGAAAAATAGAATAGAATAGAATAGAATAGAATAGAATAGAATAGAATAGAATAGAATAGAATAGAATAGAATAGAATAGAATAGAATAGAATAGAATAGAATAGAATAGAATAGAATAGAATAGAATAGAATAGAATAGAATAGAATAGAATAGAATAGAATAGAATAGAATAGAATAGAATAGAATAGAATAGAATAGAATAGAATAGAATAGAATAGAATAGAATAGAATAGAATAGAATAGAATAGAATAGAATAGAATAGAATAGAATAGAATAGAATAGAATAGAATAGAATAGAATAGAATAGAATAGAATAGAATAGAATAGAATAGAATAGAATAGAATAGAATAGAATAGAATAGAATAGAATAGAATAGAATAGAATAGAATAGAATAGAATAGAATAGAATAGAATAGAATAGAATAGAATAGAATAGAATAGAATAGAATAGAATAGAATAGAATAGAATAGAATAGAATAGAATAGAATAGAATAGAATAGAATAGAATAGAATAGAATAGAATAGAATAGAATAGAATAGAATAGAATAGAATAGAATAGAATAGAATAGAATAGAATAGAATAGAATAGAATAGAATAGAATAGAATAGAATAGAATAGAATAGAATAGAATAGAATAGAATAGAATAGAATAGAATAGAATAGAATAGAATAGAATAGAATAGAATAGAATAGAATAGAATAGAATAGAATAGAATAGAATAGAATAGAATAGAATAGAATAGAATAGAATAGAATAGAATAGAATAGAATAGAATAGAATAGAATAGAATAGAATAGAATAGAATAGAATAGAATAGAATAGAATAGAATAGAATAGAATAGAATAGAATAGAATAGAATAGAATAGAATAGAATAGAATAGAATAGAATAGAATAGAATAGAATAGAATAGAATAGAATAGAATAGAATAGAATAGAATAGAATAGAATAGAATAGAATAGAATAGAATAGAATAGAATAGAATAGAATAGAATAGAATAGAATAGAATAGAATAGAATAGAATAGAATAGAATAGAATAGAATAGAATAGAATAGAATAGAATAGAATAGAATAGAATAGAATAGAATAGAATAGAATAGAATAGAATAGAATAGAATAGAATAGAATAGAATAGAATAGAATAGAATAGAATAGAATAGAATAGAATAGAATAGAATAGAATAGAATAGAATAGAATAGAATACTATAGAATAGAATAGAATAAAATAGAATAGGATCGAATAGAATATCTTTATATGGATGCAAACAGCACATATTCTATCAAATTGAAAATAATATTATAAAATGTATAAAATAAAATAGATATAACATTACATAAATGGGTGAAATTAGTCCCTTGTAGATAAGTTAATCACGCTAGCTATGATGTACGATATATCTCCATCAGAAAGTTTAGTGGTAATTTCACTTCATAAGTCATATCAATTTTGATAAAGGAAAACTGTCTTATTAATTAATCGCATTTATACAATATTTGATCAAATGAAGTGTTATAGATTCATTATCGAAATTCAGAGACCTGACAATAAGTAAACTGAAGATATAATTCAAGTGTTACTTTAGGCAAAATTGAAAACCATGACTAGCAATTTATTAAATGTAGTGTTAACTAACATGATGATATACTGCAAAATATTTCAATTTAATAATGCAGAATGTAGAAAAAATCGCAAGAAGGTATGTTGCTGATCACAATTATCCATGAATTTAATTCATTAAAATCAAAATTAAAATGATCAACAGGATTGTAGAGCATTCTAGTTCAATAAATAAAAATTTAAAAAACATCATCGATGGAAGCGTTTCTCTAAGCATCTTTGGCAATTGATTGTAATATTGTAAATTTTAGGAAAAGAGAATAACTTTTCCGCAATATTTCCTACCAAATTTGGACAGATCGCTAAATGTCCAGATCTAATTCCAACTTGATGAATCTTTTTTATTGAATTCATATAGGCACCTGTCCACTGGTTCAAATGGAAAACTTTTATGCAATAGCACATCCTCCGAAATTTGAGGGTGAGAGGCTGTGCGAAGGCTCAGAATTGTCTTGTTGAAGATCTGCGACAACACCGCGGTGACTGGCACACATAGTAATCCAATAAATAGATGACCAATCCGTTTCACTGGTTGTGCAGCAACAAGATTGGCGTGATATCCCAGTGACTAGGTGTCTCAGCTCAAATTGGGCTAGTTCAGCAGTCAGCGTGGGCGAAGAGTCAATATGACGCGAGACAGCAAGCACACGTAGTGCAGAGCAGAAATCAAAAGTGCTAATGACATTCATAGTAAATGTACCGTGCTTATATAGCTTTGAAAACGAAGGCTTAAACGCCATTTCTTAACAACAAATTTTACTTTTTTTAATTGGTGCCGCCTAAATGAAATTTGATTTCATTTAGGCAATATGTCGGCGAATTGTTCTTGGTCGTTACAGCACATTTTAATTAGTAGCATTGGTCTACTTCAAGGCCATTTTGTTGAAATAATCATGTGAGTCATATATTACGTGGCTATATAAAGTTTAAGTTTACATGTTCAGTACACCTACAATCAGTCACATTGCATTTATTTGTTTTTTTGAATCAATTAGTAAATGACCTTGGTCAATCTAGATATCTGAACTAGTTAGTTTCTGAAATGGATAAGGTTGGTGTGGTTTTTTAATCTGTTAGATCATTAGATGTCGTGCAGCAGTTGCTTGGCAGGCCAAAAGACCTTTGAGTATAGAAGAAATTGATGTTTTGCCACCGAGAGCAGGCGAAGTCCGCATAAAAATACACTGGACGAGTGTTTGTCATACCGATGCTTATGGCCTCGAAGGCCTTGATCCTGAAGGTGTATTCCCAGTTATTTTTGGGCATGAAGGGGCCGGTGTAGTCGAAAGTGTTGGTGAAGGCGTTACATCAGTCATACCTGGCGATCATGTTATCCCGCTTTATATACCACAATGTCGCACTTGCAAGTTTTGCACGAACAAAAAGACTAACTTGTGCTCTGTAATAAGGTAGAATTTTTTTTTCATGTATAGAGAAACTCAAGGGAAAGGTCTCATGCCGGATAATACATCTCGGTTTTTATGCAAGGGAAAACCAATTTATCATTTTATGGGCTGCAGTACCTTCTCTGAATATACTGTTGTTGCAGAAATATCTGTAGCTAAAATTAATTCAAACGCTCCACTTGATAGAATTGGCCTTCTTGGTTGTGGGATAAGCACGGGGTTTGGTGCTGCTCTTAATACTGCGAGTATGGTTTTTGTTTACTGTAATTCGTAGATGTTGAAACTGGAAGTGTTTGTGCTGTCTGGGGTCTAGGAACTGTTGGTTTATCGACAATTATGGGGTGCAAAGAAGCCGGGGCTAGCCGAATTATTGCAATAGATATTAATTCAGAAAAGTTTCAGTATGCTCAACTATTAGGAGCCACAGATTGCTTAAACCCGAATGATTATCCTAATGAATCGATTCAGCAGGTATTTTAAAATCTATAAAATATTACACATATTATATATAAATTTATACATTACTTTAACTAAATCTGTAGAGTTCCAATTTTTATTATTTATATAAGATTAGTCACCGTTATACGCACCCATGCATAATCAGTTTTGTTTTTATCTTCCATTTGTGGCCAATTGAAAATTTAAAATTCGTTTGTTATTATATGTAGCCATTGCGGCTTAAATTTATCCTATATTAGATTTCCTGAGTAAGACAAAGTGGGGAATGTCTTAAGATGTAGGTTTGGAGTCCTTTCATTTTCTCAGCTAGGTCATTGCTTGCGATGTTTCAATTAATGGTTACGTCTTGATAAATAAGTTTTATATTTGCTTCAAATGAGGCTGTACCCGGTTGTTTTGTCCATACCCTTAGGTTGACTAAGCGCTTGGTTTTGATTTTAATTGTAGTGATATGCTGTTTTTGATAGTTTATTGTAAATAATTACTCCTAGATGTTCTATATTGTTTTTAGGAGTAATTTTCCCTAGGTACGGTACATCGTTTGTGAGAAATACATTCGTACCGCATGTTAAGATAGCTTACTTATGTGTGTTGATTTGAATATGCAGTAGATGCTTTGGAGGTCTTGGATATTTTGCCGTGATTGTGTCTTATTGGGCGTAATAAATGAGATATTGGGGTATTATCCACATGTTTGATAATTTTTACCATGTTTAATTGCATTATTTATTAAGTAGAAATTCTTAAAGAACACGAACTCTAGCATTGATATGCGATGTACGAGATGGAATTCCGCAAAGTGTGATGAAGGGTTGTCTTTACGTTAGGTATTGGAAGATGAATTACATTTAGTTTGTGTATAATTTTTATGTGAGCAAGTTCTTTAACAGCTGCCTGCATAGAAAGTCTTAGAGGTGTCTATAAATATTACAATGTCATCGTTATCCGAGTACATTATATTGTGTATTTCTTTTAACAGCGCGATAATGTTTGCAGTAGATGATCGTTTTCGAGTAAACCAATGTTAATGAGTGTCTTGAGACTGAAAATCGGTTCATTGGGTTCGAAGATGATGCTGTCCAGAACTGTAGTGGTGCTTGATGATTAACTGATTGTTGTAGGTCTTTGAACTCACTTGGAGTTTTGGCTTTTAATGATAATTTAAAATGTATTTGCTGCATTTCAACCGGGATTCTTCGAGATCTTATTTTGTTGTAAACAGAGGCCAATAATTTTTGAGAGTTTGGTGAATGTATGTGTGTTATGATAGAGCTCTTCGACCAATCACTTTGGTGTTCAGATTTGATGGGTCAAATGTCTCATATTTTACAGTTTCAGATCATTTAAATGGTTTCATTGCTGTAACGTTGATGAAAGGATGTATTGCTCGACAGTTGTCCTGCAACATACGATTTTGTCAAATTAACAAAGTCATCGTTTGAAATATGCATAAACTTGCTATTCATCTAAATAATTTTTGTGATATTTCATTCCGATTATAGAAGATGCTTGATCAACTTTTACTATCTTGCGCATTTTTCTCCATTTTGCTGCGATATCTTAACTTCTTTAATCCTATGTTATATTTTTTTTCGTTTCATCATAATGATTTTATATAAGTGCGTCAGTATTTGTAATAGTTTATTTCTACAACAACACTGGGAGTATCTTACGTAAAGGTTCACAATTATAATTTGAAACTGAATATGTTCTTTAGTCTGTTAAGTTCTTTAAATTATGTTTGCGCCTATATATATATATATATATATATATATATATATATATATATATATATTAAATCGATGCTCGTTATGCGAGCAAAATTCTATTTATAATTCAGTAAAAATAAAGCATGTGTGGTACATTTAAAATGGCTTCTGATGGGTTGAAAACGTTGATTTCTGGACTAAATTCTCAAATGAATAATTTAACTGCAGAATTAGGCATAATTAAGTCTCGTCTGGACGATACGCTGATAATAAACACAGACGACATACGTGCATGTGGACCATCCAATATAGGTGGATACAACACTGGGTTTCCTTTTTTATACTTCACATTAAGAAAGAGTGTTTATTCCCGAATTTTGTTATGTGGGACAGAAATTTCTCGTTCCGGGCGCTAACATGAATTTCCTTGAGTAGACTAGTTAAGTCACCTAAATCCCAACTTCATTGTAAGATTCCCAGACAGTATTTTTGTGATTTGGTGTCATGGTGATAAATAACAGAGATAGTTCTTAATTTACCAAACCGCATACGAAAATGCACGCCAAAAATACGAGGTTATCTGTCATTTCTTTATATAAGTTTGAGTTTAAATTGTAAAGTAATAGAAAATAGTTTATATGGAAAAAACTAATTTGGTATTTTGTCTTTACTCAAATTAACCGTGTATTCTAACTAAATATTTATATGGAAATTTAAGACGACTCAAATAGATGCTAGCAAAAAGTAATATGAAATACTCAATGAAATGAAGGAAATTTTAATCATATGTCTGAATTTATAAAGCATATAACATCTATAGATAACCACATGATTATGGTGATAAAGATTCTAAATATAGTGTAAAAGTTTAGATATAATCAGCAGAATACAACATTTGAACGATATACAGAAAGAACATGCCATAAGGCGGAAGTAGAACCATAAGTACATCATAAGAGTACGAAATACTTTACAAAGGCGTGTTATGTGATTGTGGAGGAGACTGATCAATTGAGGTAAGAGGAAAATTACATAATGACCATATAGGCATATACAGATTGCACGCATTTGGGACTTACAGAAGACCGGCCACCTGAAAGATGAACATAAACGAGTGCTTCTTTATTTGAATCAATTATCATAAGCTCATACGCGTTTAAAACACAAAATATCCTTTTTTAATGTGTTTGCTTTAAATTAGTATAATTTTAGCGACAACTTTACATTTATTGTGATGAAAATCATTCAAAATGAAACATAATGTTAGTAAATTCATTTTTCAATACAGGGAAACTGTCCAAATCATGGCATGAGATATTCATTTTTATTATATTATTATGTAACACGCGGCTCCGTGTTACACAATAATGCGTAAATTAGCAACAGAAGATAAGTACAGTTTGTAGATGCATTAGTGTACCTGCTACTTCTGTCTGTGATAAAATCTATTAAATTAATGTTATTAAAAGCCAATGTATATATCTAATTGGAAAGGGTAATGAATTAACGCGCGTTCATTTCTTCAGTTCCGCCAGTTACTGTAAAAACCACAATTACGATTAAAGTAACAATTGCGAAAGAAGACATGATCGCAGCAAGTGTCATATATGATTAATAAAAACACGGCAGTTACGATTATAGAAAACAAAATATATAATTACAGCCGAATTATGTAATAGTAACTCGCGTTTACTGTGATTTTAACTGCCGTATTGTGTAATCGTATCTGTCGTCTGCTGCGATAAAAAATTACGCTTTTCGTGATTGTTACTATTACAGAATACGGCACTTACGACCACATAGAACAAGTTATGATGGCGAAGATTATACAAAACGACAAATACGAGTGCAAAATACGGCAGTTACGATCACAACTACGATTAGTAAATACGGCTTCTACGATTAAAGAAAATGGAGGATATGATTACAAAGTAAATCAGTTATGATTGTAGCAAATGAAAGTTACAATTACAGTAAAATGCATATGGTTACGAAATGCGGTATTCGATCAAATCAAACAGCATTTACGATTATAAGGTGCGGAAGTTACGATTTCAAGTTCGAGCCCTGTACGCGGTAAATTCTTGACAGGATGTGAAGAGCTTCCAATAACTACGAAACCGATCTACTGGATGAATTGCCTTTTCTCCATAATGCTTAGTTTCTAATGACAAATGTATACAAAATGGAACTGTGTATTCATGATCTTAGCAAATAGTAGTAACGAGTACAAAATACGCAGGCTTCTATTCCAGAAAACGAGTCACGATAACAAAATTTGGAAGTTGCAATTTCAGAAACTGTCTATTAGAATAAAAAAACACGTAAGTTATAATTACAGCAATAGATGATTACGATTAAATTATACGGACATTACGATCTTATCAAATAAAAGTTACGATAGAAAAATATGACAGGAGTTTGGCAAATGATCTTTAAAAATACGGAAGCTATGATCACAGAAATTGATTGTTACGAGTAAAAAGACAGTAGTTATGATCACATAATATAGTGTTTCACTGTAGTTGTTATCATACTTTGTTCCATATGCATATATATTTTTTTAAATTGAAGTATTTTTGGAGGATTACATTCATTTCGTCTACTAGATTGGTTTCGAATTTTAAATAGTCCAATCCATATGAATTATGCGTAAGAGTTCATATTATCCTGTACATGAAGCCTTTAGTTTCTCATTGATGATTATTTTTTAAGAGCAATTCCATGGGTTTTCCATAGGAATTTGTTTGGCACCGTTTCCAGCTGGCGTATACGAGGAATCACGTAGAAAAATTTGGGCTAACATAATGTTTCTGAATAGGAAAAAGCAGATGCACATACGGTGACAGAAATTCCCAAACAATATGAGCGTTCAACACTGCAATCCACACTTGCGCTGTTACAAAATGAAGAACACAAATTTGCGCAAAAAGGTGAAACGAAAGACTACACTGCGAAAAATAGCACTCGTACATGTAACAACGAACAATTCGAAGAAATGGTTAATTCTCAAGCAATCAATACAATAATGACCAGATCTCAGACATCACTTTGCAATACAGTGAGGACTTTTACATGCAAACAGGCACAAACGCAGACAAAAAAACACATACACTTTTCAATCGTAAGCACGTGAGCAGTATATTTGTTTGCCACCCACATATTCAAATGAAAACCCAGAATGTATATAAATGAAAGATTGTAGAGCGAAGTTTAGTATTCGCCAAATAAATAGCTATTATCACTTTGTGTTATATGTTTTTCGACAATTAGAAATATACCTGTATATATATATATATATATATATATATATATATATATTATAGCTCTAATAATTTCACGTATTAAATATTCATTCAACACAGTGTATTATATGACTATTTACAGCAAACTTTTGGAAAGTGACTGTTACCAAGAGAGCTATAACTATTTTTTTACTTCTCACTATATTTTTGATGATGTCGATGAAATTGGTAGTGTGGTTGATCGGCTGGTAAAAATTTTCTGCATATTTTAGTTAAAAACAGACGTTTAGACTTCTGTATCACATTTGTAATGCTTCATTTTTGTAGGTTGTTGTAAATTTGACCGGTGGTGGTTGTGATTTTACTTTCGAGTCGGTTGGGAACGTGGACGTTATGCGTCAGGCTTTGGAAGCGTGTCATAAAGGCTGGGGTGTTTCGACAATTATTGGGGTGGCTCCTGCAGGATCTGTTATCTCAACGAAACCTTTTCAACTAGTGACTGGTCGAGTTTGGAAAGGAACTGCTTTTGGAGGTATACTTTTGTAAAAATTATAAATTTTTTACCTTGACGAAATTAGTTTCTTTATTTTCTCAAAATTCATAGTAATTCCTGCTTTTGACCATGTAGAATAAAGATACGGTAATATAACAAAAAAGTAAACTTGTCTCTACACAGAGTACTCTAGAAAAAAACTAGAATTAATTGAAAGAATATCCTATTAATCTCGGCTAAATCACTTGTGGACCACTGATAGCAACTAAAGGAAAAATTTTGGTCAAGTTCCCGAGAAAGTGGCATCGCTGTTGGCTTTCTAGCTAACTCTGGCAATCGCGCGTGGCAGCTCAGTCTTTGAGAAATGTCATTGGAACTGATTTTCATTAGAGTAGTGGACGTATTCCATTATTATCAGCAAGGTTTGATATTTAGAAATAGCCAGCGTCCGCTGGATTCAGGCTAAAAAATTAGCCGTTTTGGATATCCATTTATCAAAGTGAAGTGTTGCACGTTTACATGAATTTGTACATAAATATACAGGGATAAGGGTAGTGCACTTGGTAATATTACTGAACATACATTCTTTTCCATTTGTGGACCAAACGGGTTAGTAGAAAAGTTTATGTGTATAGTGATGGGGACGATGACACGATAATTCTAGATAAGGTGGCAAATTGCCTCATTCCTCAATTTCATTGAATGTTCGCACGTTAACAGAGCCGACTGACGCATCATACTTTGTTTCGACGAGTGGAAGTTGAGGTAGCAAGCTCTATCATTATTGGCATGTGTGGTATGATAAACACTAACAGTGCTTTTGTGCGCCAAATGACTCATAGAGGAACAAGAGCATTGCACCTGTGGTATAGACTAATCTACAGTCGTACGAACCAATTTGTTTCCGTTTGGAGTTTTATAAATACCTTAGCCTACCAATTAGCAGATATTGTTCGATAAGAAAGCTCATTTCTATTGATTTAATTTTACGGAGTGTTCTATTTTGGACATTCAAAAATCTCATCTGGGGCATTCAAGAGTATACTTTGCGACTGCGATAGTGCTATCAGAAACTCGGTATATTATATGAAGCTTTAGTTTATGAACATTTTCCTAAATTAGTGAAGCTATAAGAACCACTATAGACGCGACCTTACATTAATGTAATGTTTTTTGTATTTTCTGAAAGATTAACCTATATCTTTGATGCCTCGCATGTAAAGCAACCGATAAGAGCAGGTTAGAATAACTTTCTCAGTCTATAAAAATCATAAGCGGCTTGATCTTGCACTAAAGCTCATACAAAAGTTTTTTTGCATTGAAGCATCAGTATTTTGTTATGGTGTGCTGTTATTTTTGACTGATAACGCACCTGTTGGATTAATAAACTGATCAACAATTTTACGCGGGTCCTAATCTAGAGGAACTATTAGCTGGCTTTGACAAACATTGATTGCGCGGGTTGTGACAGCATTCACTTAAATCAAGATTAAGAGCTTGGTATAAACACCAATCCTGTTATGTATAAATTTTTGAGTGTAATCTAAGCATTGCACGAGGAGGTAGTAAATGAAATTCATCCAGTAGAACTGTGTGGCAATAGCCACCTTTAAGACAAATAATGAACAAAAAGTCTTATCTAGGGCAGACATTATTTCAACAGAAATTCCTCACAGAAGCGCCCGTATAAGGATGAAGCAGTCAGCCCAATGATGAAAGCAGACTTCGAGCCGAAGTGAACATAAATTAATTAATATTTGTAAATTTGTTCTATTAAATCGATGCTCGTTATGCGAGCAAAATTCTATATATAATTGAGTAAATATAAAGCATATGTCGTACATTTAAAATGGCTTCTGATGGGTTAGAAACGTTGATTCAAAAACTAACTTCTCAAATGAATAATTTAACTGCAGAATTAGGCATAATTAAGTTTCGTCTGGACGATACGCTGATAATAAACACAAACGACATCCGAGTGTATGGCCCATCCAATATAGGTGGATAAAACAATAGCGACCGTGCCGAAGAGAAATCAGGAGGAAATATGCCAGCGTTTTCAGCCGAATCGACGAGTTATTTCAGACCGTCATCAGAGTTTAAGCCGATGTTAGCACCACTAGATGTGGAAAGGCCACAGTTGTGGTTCGAAAAATTTGAAGCACCAGTTCGAGCCCAAGAATTTACATTGGAAGTACCTATTGTGCGTGTAGCTGTCCAGGAATTAGTGGACCGGACAGTAGCAGTCCAATTGGAATTGCCAGTTGACCTCACGTATGAAGAATACAAAAGACGCGTGTTGGATCATTTCCGGGCTAGGCCTCAGGAAGTGTTCTTAGAATTATACAGCCTCAAACCATTAATGGGTGAGATGCCCATGGATACCATGGCACGTATCAAGCGGTGGTTCTCGAAGCTTACTGAGTCTTTACCCGGCTTGCAACCACATGAGGCCATCATGTTCATGCTGCTGGATCCTACCAGATAGGGTGCAATATCCAGCGCCAAGGGAGGCCTGGAAGAGAGACTTCAGGCTCTTCAAAGTTCGGCCATGATGACAAACAAAGTGGCAGCTGAAACTCCACGCATGGGTCCAGTTACAACATCTGGCATGAACGACACCGTACTGGAATTCTTCGCGGCATAATAATCATTTCCGCGACTGAAGGCAACAGCCAGTGGCCTGGACGCAAAGTCAATATATAAGGACACCAGCTCCGACGAATACGGCATGTAAGCGTCACCAACACCAATATACTGTTCCTAGAGAACGGCGTGTTCAGTGGGAAAATAGGGTTCACAATTTCACAAAGAAAGGTGGTTGAGATCAGGGCACAAATACTAATCCTTCGGAGGCTCCGATGGGTAGATCAAGTGAAGACCAGCAGAATTTCGGCAGTGCGGGTTTCGCCACTTATTAAATTCACTGAAAAGCAAGGAAAAGATGTCATGTGCCAGGAAATAGTGAATCAATTAAAAAACGGCACAGTGGTGTCCACACCATATAAAACGTCGAACCTACATAACGACCTGTTGTTTCGGAAAGAAGAACAAACAGTGCAATGGTTTGTGCCAGAATCGATAAGAACAGAATTAATGGCCTTTTGGCATGAAACGTTGGGTCATCCCGGCGCTGAGCGGCTCATTGAGACATTGCATTCATGATTGTATTGGCCTGGCATGTCCAAAGAAATTCGTAGCTATTTTCAACAGTCCAACGTTGTAAACCACAAAAACGAGAAAAAGTCACTCCGATTGCTTTCAATGCCACTGCACGGAACGAGTTTCTGCATATCGACCTGGTAGGTCCACTGCCGGTAGCTCGCGGCGGCGTGTCCTATGTGTTTTCCATGGTCGATAAGTTTACCCGATGGGTCGAGTTTGTACCACTGAAGATCACAACAGAAAAAATTATAACATGCTTAGAAGAGCGATGGCTCAGTCGATTTGGTGCACCACAAGTTATTGTTACCGACCAAGGGGCACAGTTTGAGTCGAAAGAATTTAATCAGTGGTGCAAAGACCTTGACATAAAGCATTCCCGCACAGCCACTTATCACCCGCAAACCAATGCGACAGCTGAGCGCGCACATAGGACGATGAAAGAGGTACTGCGATGCTGGTGCCACGAGAGCCCGGGAACGTGGAGAGACAAATTACATTTGGTCGAGCGGGCCATGCGCTTTACTGTCTCAACAGCTACAGGATTCGCTCCAACGACCATGGTCTATGGAGAACACATAAGACTGCCAGGTGAACTGGTAATCCAAGGATCCCATGAGCGCTGCACCATAGCGGATATTCAGGAGCGACTAAAACAGTTAACTTAATATGTAGGCGCCACACAGCGACAAGGCTATGCGAGGCAACCGACACGCACTCGCCTAAAGGTCGGCGACTATGTCATGGTAGCGAAGGTCGAGCCCATGGCAATGATGGGCCGTACCGCGTGGAGAGGGTGGACGCAGAGCACAATATTGTTTTTTTTAGCCTGCTCGATGGACCACTAGCTGTTGCACTGGATCGTTTAAGCAGAGTGCGAAAGCCGATTCCTGAGGGGGGGGAAGATGTGGCAATAGCCAACTTTAAGACAAATAATGAACAAAGGGTCTTATCTAGGGCAGACATTATTTCAACAGAAATTCCTCGCAGAAGCGCCCGTATAAGAATGAAGCAGTCAGCCCAATGATAAAAGCAGACTTCGAGCTGAAGTGAACATAAATTAATTAATATTTGTAAATTTGTTTTATTAAATCGATGCTCGTTATGCGAACAAAATTCGATTTATAATTGAGTAAAAATAAAGCATATGTGCTACAACCAACAGTAGTTTCTGATGGGTTAGAAACTTTGATTCAAGTACTGACTACTCAAATGAACAATTTAACTGCAGAACTATGCATAATTAAGTCTCGTCTGGACGATATACTGATAATAAATACAGACGATATCCGTGTGCATGGCCCATCCAATATAGATGGACACAAAAAACGCTTCCATACTTATTTTGAACTCTTCATGTACTGTACAGAATTTGTGATTTTACATTGTGCTGCCGTGATGCACACTACACAATTCATAGTTATACACTAATATGTGCCTTTTATAAGGCTTTCCTTCTGGGTGATTTTTATTTGTTGTATTAAACAATCCTTGGTTTATATCTGATTTAAATAATTGCTATCACCACAAGCGCAATGATATTTAACTATAAAAAGAGATGCTTCATAAGTTAGTATATATTTGTAAAGTGTATGTGAATACGGTTGGGTAGCGCTGTGTATAGGATTATAGGCCCCGAAGCTAATGTGCCCTGATGTGAGTAGTTTTCGGCAAAATATTCTGGACACTAACTAAATAGATCCGATTAAGTTAAAAAAGCGGTCTTATATATGAACTGCTTTTACTAACTCATACAAACTGAAGATTGCATGTATAATGGAATTAGGGTTTATTTTAAGTTCGCAATTTCAGTTTAACTAAACATCAGCAGATTTGTTCGTGAATGAGTAAGGTGTATTGTTTCCACTGTATGACAGATATGAGTGTAAATACAGCTCATCGAATATAAATATTGCAAATTATTGACCTGGTGATTAAAATGCTAGCTTAGATAAGGTTTAGATACTGTTTGTTGCGGAGAACTAATATATGTGCAAGTATGTATTATGTGTTGCGTAACTAGTAACAAATTAGTTCAATTGTGACCAGAAGGATAAACCAAAGACAGCATGAACGGAAAGTATAATCTCATGCACATTCGTTTCGTGCTTACTGGAGACTCATCAGTAGGAGCCGGTATTACGCCCTTTAACCACTATATATTTGAATAAACGTAATGCTCAAATGTGAGATCATTGAAAAATGTTCATTATATTTGTTTCTTGCAGGTTGGAAATCCCGGGATTCCGTGCCAATGCTTGTCGAGCGCTATATGTCCGGCGGTTTGAATATTGATTTGTTCGTTACCGGACAAACCGATTTAGAGCATATAAATGAAGCTTTTGATTCACTTAATTCCGGAAAAAGGTAACAACTTCGTCATGTTTCTGTTTGTTCTTTAAAATCATGGTCATATTCTATGCAGTCCAATCTGATCTTAGTATTAAGACGATTAAGCTTGACGTTCAGTGGATTCTTGAAAATCATTTCGACAATATACGAATAAACTTAGTTTTGCATTGGTTAACCTTGTCGCCGAGAACAAGAAAATGGCTCTCCTTTGGTCTGATCTGAAAGTCAGAGAATAAACTAATAGTTAACTATTCAAGCAGAGAAGAGCTTAAGGGAGTTCTGGGTGAATGAATAATTTTTGTTTTAATTGTATTTACTCAGTGGCGCGTGTTAGTCTTTCAAATCCCTATACATGTTTATACGTAATTAATAAAGCTGTTTCAATGCTTAACATATATTAACTATTTTCTGTATGTGATTTGGAATCAATTATAGCTAGTCAAATGAGTTACCTAACAGAGGAAATATTTAATAATAAAGCTCATTTAGGTTATATAGCTATTGTGAACACATGGAAATCGCATAAGGTTCCCATTTTATTGAGGCGAATTCATTAATGACCACCTCTTCAGGGATCGGAAAGTGAAACCTTTGGCTGCGCTGAAGAATCACCCTATCTATGCTGAGAATCGAGTGTGATCATCCTGCAAAGATTATACTTATGAACGAGGGAAAGAATATCGTATACTAAGGCGAATTCGTCAATGACCACCTATTCAGGGATCGAAAAATGAAATCTGGCTGCACTGAAGGATCATCCTATCCTATGCTAAGGATCGAGCGCGATCAACCTGCAAAGATTGTACTTATGAATGATCGAGTTTGGCGCTTATGTAACGCAGAACTTCATTTATGTGGAAGATACACTGTAAGCGCAACGCGCAACGTTAATGGTGAACGGCTTTTGGATAGCTGCGCGGAACATAGCTTATCTTTATGTAGTACAAACTTCAGATATAGTGTTAGACGTTGCGCTAGATGGCGTCCTCTAGCACCCGGACAACGGTGGACTCAAATAGATCATGTATCAGTTTATTATAGATGGCTTGGTCGAATCCAGGATTGTTGTACTTATTGGAACACTTATGTCGACTCGAACCATGCACTAATCCGTTGTAGATTTGCACTAAAATTTTCCAGGAAAATAATTAAAAATAAACCACAAATGATGTAGGCAAACTCGAACAACCGTCCTTCCGACAAAAATACGAAGATATTCTAAAGTCTAAGGTAACTGGTCTTGATGGACAAAATCCGAATTTAATTTGATCCAAGATAAGTTCCACTATGCACAATGCAGGTACTTCTGTACTTGAAGGCCCCCGTTGGAATAATCATTGGCTCTCTGTAAAATCTATGGAGATACGCGAAACAAGGTGCCAAATTACACCTGGCTCGGCTCATGATTATACTTGTCACAGTATAAGACGACAACTTATGCACAGTCTAAATTTCGATCTCGAAAACTTTTAGACCAGAAACACTGAAGAGATGGAAGAAGCGTTTGCGTCAGGTAATAGTCGCTGTTTATTCCAACTTATTCGCGCAACAGGTCCGAGAAAATTAAATTTAAGTAAAACTATAAATGATTGTAACAATCATATGTCGTCTTGATAGGTGGGCTGAACAATTCAACGATCAATTTACTTGGACACCCGTGTCCGTTCTTATTCCCGAAAGCATGTCTGCGTCAACTGTGTGAAATGTTAGTCTCGAAGAACCATCCTAGTTAGAAGTACGCGATGCAATCCTATCTCTTAAACGCCGCAAAGCTACAGACCCCGCTGATTTGCTTCCATGATTATTTAAGGATGGTTGGTCAGGAGTGTTGATCACACTTTTCATACCATATGGAATGAGGAAACCGTACCACTTGATTGGAATTCGTCGAACATCATTCCTATCTTCAAACAGGGGAATCTTAAATTGTACGGCAACCATCGTGGTATAAGCTTGACTCCAGTCGTATCTAGGTTTTTTGCTTCGATTAATCTACGTCGTGTTAGCGCTTCACGTGAATCACATACTAGAGAAGAACCAAATACTTCTGGTCGCGTTAAGGTCTGCAACGACTTAACGCATAACTTTACAACTAGCAGTGGTGTGCGTCAAGATTTTCCACTTTTCCCTTTTTGTTTGAGTTTTTAATCGATACTTTTATGAATAACACTCTTCCACACATTCAGGATGTAGGTTTTAAAGTTCTCTCGGGCGATAAACTAGTCGATCTTGACTATGCAGACGATATCGTACTATTATTCGACAATCGAGATCCTGCTCAGACCACCTTGAATCGATTGGCAGACGTCGTTTCGTCTTTCGGAATGAAATTCGCACCCTCTAAATGTAAGGTACTTTTACAGGATCACCCACCACTCACTCCAACGCTGCCACTGTAGAATGAAGATCTAGACATAGTTAACAGTTTTACATATCTTGGGAGCTCTATCAATAACTTAGGCAATATGTCCGACGGAATGAGAATAAGAATCGCGAAAGCTATAGTAGCTTTCTCTAACCTTTGTCATTTATGGAGAAATGCGAGAATTTACTTTGCTTTAAACATCGTGTTTACAATGAACCTGTACGCGCAGTTTTACTATACGCTGGTGAAACATAGCCTCTTAGAGTTGATGATTTCAGACGATTACAGGCATTCAACCATTGTTGTTTTAGAAGTATTGCAAATGTTGGTTACCGACAACGAACAACTAACGTTGACATCCGTAGACGTATTTTTCGATCTGTCAATACGTGCTCCTCGTTAAAAAAACAACTAAGACTCCATCAACTTCTGTTGTCTCGGTCAGGTTTTGCGTATGCCCTCAATTCGGTTGCCCAGTTGAGCTCTGTTCTCTCATCCAGCACCAAATTGGCGTAAAAATAAGGTGAGCAGATTTTGACATTGTCGAAACTGTTGAAGCCAATTATATCCAAATTGGGTAATATAGGACCCACTCGTCTGCCAGGATGGGGGTCTACGTGCGTATCATAGTTCTTTGTCAGAAACCCTTAGCAATATGGCATCGAATCGAGCTCAGTGGCGATCATGTTGCAAATGTCTGGTAGAATCATCTTCTTATCTTTCTTTCTTTAGTAGGGCAAAGTTAGCTGCGAGGTTTGGTTTGTTTACGACGTGATACACTGAAAGCTGCAAGGAAGCTGTATTGCTGTTGTTGCCTTGTCCGAATGCTAACTTTGGCATAATAGTGTTGTGGAGAGGTTTAATTTGCCTCATTTGTGTGAGTTATCCTGATAAATTTACTCATAGTAGCTAGGTAATCTTTCTCTCTCTGTCGGAAATCTCACTAATTATTTATCTAAAATATTATTTCTGTAGTTATTTATATATTTTTCATTTCTTATGGTTATATGGTAATGAAACATTAGTGAATTTTGACTTTTGTATGGCGGGGCATGATGATGATGATAAAATGCCTCCTGAGTACGTCATATTAAATGAAAACATGTAAAGTTTGTATTGTAAATGTCTTGTAATTGGCTCCACCTGAAGAGAAGACAAGCCAATAAACATGTTTGTTGAAAGTGCATGTATTGTGCTGCTTGGATGGCGCAGTGGATGAGTTTCCAGACAAGCGAATGTACATCGTTTTTAATCACAGTCGGGGCAATTTTGGCAATTAATTGATAATTGGCCAAAAGGAACGAAACCAATTTACTTGATGAATAGTTAATAACAATTATGATATGTTTAGTTTGTACTGCCAATAAATGTATATAATATAATCCTGTCGTATTACTTTAATTAGTGTCGATTTCTCAAATGGCGTGGTGTCTGTTTTATAATGACAGATCGGTGGTGGCCAGCTGGATATTTTGATTAAAATTTATTCAAAAAAGGCTCCTTTAGTGAGAAATTACCAAGCAGCATAAGTTATTATATAACTAAAATTGCATAAAGTTCTTTGCTTTGGTGGGTAGAAGATGAGTTTGAAAACTAAAGCAATTGTGCCTCGGATCAAGTCCTAGACGCAGCAATTCTGTTAGGTACTTGGTAAACCACCAGTAGGGATGACAGAAAAACTTGATAAATTGCTGTCATAATCTCATCTAATATTTAGCTTATACTGACTATATATAGTAAAATCTTTCCATAAACTGTCATTATACAACAGAAACCATGTCATTTTCAGTAGTTATATTGATGACTAATGACAGGAATCTTATTATTTTTGTAGCAGAATGAACTAAGCGTTGCATCAGGTAGCAATGGCAATTCTTTCAGTATATTGGTTTCAACCTTATTAGGAACGCTTCAAGAACTGTCTAGAATTTCCCGCGGGTGGCACTTGGACTGGGGAACATTGACTTCGGGGTCGGTCTCCATATATATATTGCTTTAGTTTAATTACACGAAGATTTTATGTATACGTTGTGTTACCGTTCAGCCATATTAGTTAAGTTGTTTATTCGGATTTCCTTAGAGTATACGATAATCGTGTAATCTAGCCGAAACTTAATTAATGCTATCTCTGTAGTTAAATGTGTCATCTGTGTTGATTTTATTTTATCTAATTTTTCAAAATAATTAAAATGCCGTATTTGACTAGACACAAACGCTTTTTTGTAATCAATTATTTATTGGATATTTCTTTATAAAGCTAATAAATATTGTTTCGTATAGAGTCAACGGAGTGTTCTCGTCCTGAAAATTGAGTATACCTGGTTTTCCACATTCTGGTATGAGTGTTTGTTTTGCTTCAGCGAGTGATGATATTTGTTTATTTATGTTACTTGTTTTGTAGTTGTCTGACATTTGATAATTACTCGGTTTGGCTTTGCATACAGTCAGAAATTTCGCGCATTTTATCTCGTTCAGCTGGTTTTATTTGCCATTTCTTTTGTTCTGCATTACACAAGTGTGCTTATTTTGTGATAATCTTACAGCTTGTGTGTAGTGGGTTAACGCCCGTTGACCCGCTACAAATTGCTCCATCATCAGAAAGCCAGTTCTCAATTGCAGTCTGACTTCTTTAGTGTATGCTTATTCACTTGCACGGTATGTCGAGTGCTCCCAATCTAGTAACAATGACTGCCTCCTATTGTTATTTAAGTTTTAAAATGACAAGATATTTTTTATTATATTTACAGACAATTTGCTTATATAGCTTCAACGTATTACTCTTGCAGACATAAATTCCTAATAGCGGTATAGATTCAGTGAAAGCTGTCTATTACTGCAGCCCAAAATATAATTATTAATTGTTAAATAATTTTAAATAAATCTAAGAAAATAATAAAAAGGGTAGTTCA